>CAUYQG010028622.1:0-40655 GCA_963574415.1 Tarsius wallacei | reverse complement strand
TGCATAATAAGGTTTGCAAAATAGCTGATTGATTGTTGTGTTATGCTTTTTTTTATTTTTTGTTTTTGAGTTGGAGTCTCACTCTGTTGCCCAGACTGGAGTGCAGTGGCCACTCCCGGCCACTGCAGCCTCGACCTGCTGAGGCTCTGGCGATCCTTCCGCCTCAGCCTTCCAAGTAGCTGGAACTACAGGCGCATGCTACCACACCCGGCTAATTTTTTGATTTATTGTAGAGATGAGGTCTCACTAAGTTGCCCAGGCGGGTCTCGAACCCGCGGGCTCAGGCAATCCACTCACCCCAGCCTCCCAAGGTGTGGGATTACAGGCTGAGCCACCAAGCCTGGCTGACAGCTGATTTAATATAAAGACTATGTTGATTGGGAACTTTGAGAAAGAAGCAAATATTTGTGTGGCATTTTAGGAACTAAAGAAGAGAAGTAGGAAGAAAAACTTCAGGAAAATAGAAAGTATAAAGTGCACCTACTAAAACTAAACAAAAGATTACCCTGATCCCAAGAGATGGATATAGAGCCCCTTGCCTATGAATCTCAAATATGAAAGATTTCTCGATTAATTATGTCACTGCATATGTCTTGAGGAAAGATGGGATGACACAACAAACGAGGGATTATAAAGCAGATGCCATCTCTCTAAATTGCTATGCTAATACTATATACTGAAGGAGTTGGGCATTTTATTTTAGGCTTTTTAACAGGATTTTGTGACAGTCTCCAACATAGAACTCTCAGCATATCCTAAAACTGGCAGCATTAATTGGGAAAACATAATAATATATGCAATGAAACTAGCATGACACCTGACATGTATGCATTAATTAATTCATTCACCAGTTATTAATTCAACAACTCAGATGTGGTGGCCAGTGGGCTAGAGGCTGGAATTCCAGAGATTAACAAAAGCAGACACGTTCTCCTCCACATGGAATATGCAGCCTAATGAGAAAAGTAATACAATAATTACAGACATTATTTTAAGATTTAAGATAAGGATAGCTATTATGAAAGATATAATAGCTGAACGGAAATACAGAAGACATAAGAACAGGCAGAATGGCTGGACGCAGTGGCTCAAGCCTGTAATCCCAGCACTTTGGGAGGCTGAGGCAAGAGGATTGTCTGAGCCCATGGGTTCGAGACCAGCCTGGGCAACATGATGAGACTTCATCTCTACAATAAATCACACACACAAAAAAAATTAGCCAGGAGTGGTAGCGCTTGCCTGTAGTTCTGGTTACTTGGAAGGCTGAGGTGGAAGGATCACCGGAACCCACCCAGTAGATGCTGGGGTGGCTGTGAGCGTACCACTTCACTCCAGCCTGGGCAACAGAATGAGACTCCAACTCAAAAACAAAAAACAAAAAAACAGGAAGAGGCCCTAAGACAGGAGAAAACATAGCTTTGGAAAGTGTTTTCTAAACATTTTAGAATACATCTCACAAGCAGATAAGTAACATATACACCCATATATAAAGACGTAGTTATCATAGTCTATGTATTATTTATATTTGTACATTATGTAATATCTTAAGTGGCAGTATATTTAGAGGCTGGAGCTCACTGTGGATGTAAGTGCAAACCTTTACTTCAAGTAGTCAGGTTGATAATACTTTATAATGTATTTTAGAATTTAATGAGATCAAATTTGTTTTTTAACTCATGGTATGACTGGAAAAAGCTTCTACTTGATTTCCATTCATAGTGTAATTATCAGTATTGTCTCCAATCTGTGGTTTCCTTGTAGAAGTCTTTCAAAGTCACTTGTTCATTTTGTGAAGGCTGTTTAATTAAAACTAAAGACTGTAATCCACAAATCTACATAACTGGACCCTAGAAACAACATATTGTCACAATAAGCTGAATTTGAAAGAGACAGATAAGGATACCACTCCAACTTGCCTTGTTTGGAGTCCCCTCTTCCCTTAGAACAGGAAATGTCATATGGCATGTGATATCTGACCAATGGATAGGTAAAGATACCAAATCATGAAGAATATTAAATATTAAAAGGCCCAAATTTCTTACTTATTATTTTATAATTACAAAACCAATAGAAATAAAAGTTCTAGCATTTTCTGTCTGTGTGCCAATTAACTCTTTTAAGCATTCCCTGAAATGTATGCTTCTCACTCTGGAAACCACTATTTTGGGAAACTAAAGTGCAGAGAGTGGGGGGAAGTGATCGTATGGGGCTGAGAGGTGAACAAGTTGTGGTGTATGCTCGAAGTCTTGAGGCTACTACAAAGCCTTTCTAGGGTTCCTAGGAAAAGGTGGGAGAGGCCGTATTTCATCTCTGAGAATGACAAATATACCACAGATTGGGGGCAGGATGTGGCTAATATAGATGGGGAAATCAGGGGATTATGATTGCAACACCTCACCTGGGCTAATTAACTAGGGTTAGAAGAGAGGAAGAGGGTCACCATTCTGAAGTAAGAAGGTATATTACAGGAAACAAATTCCTTGAAGAAGCAAAAGAGGCTAGAATCTAGAGCAGGAGGGAATAAAGAGGATTTGGACTTAGAAAGAGGCCAATTCTTTCCAGCTATTCTTTTCCACCTGTGTTGTGGTGGAGAGTGTGAAGATGGAGAAAAATTAGGTTGACTAAAGATGGACAGGTGATAGGATGGTGAGGGAGGCATATATGGGAAAGCTGACTTCTGTATCTGACTTAGAGAAATGGATGAACAAAGGTACAAATTACCCACTGAGATAGAAACATCAAAGAAGGACAAACTACGGGAGGAAGTTTGAGACTTTTTGAGTTTAGGGTACTTTGAAATACACTCCTCAAGAAGTCTAGCAGGATACATGGATTATCAGAATGATCAAGCACAACCTAAGAGTCACAAAACTGTAAAGATTAATTGAAACCTTTGGAGTAGATGAGAACACCCAAGATTTATATTTACTATAAAAACATAAAAAGACCAAAGCACATGCCAGAGAGAGATACAGCATTTAAGGATTAAACCAAGAATTAAAGGTAATGCACACCACAAGGAAAACAAGAAGTATTATATGGCAGGTAGGAAAATTTTGAAAAAAAAATCAAGACAGGGGTAAAAAGGTATTGAAAGAAGTGATTTGTAGAAGGAAGTCATGGATAACTTGGCCACGCAGAGGGACATCCTTTGAAAGACCTAAAGAGTGAAATATTTTCGGCAAAAGTGACAATTGGAAAACTGGTGATTTGCACCGAGACATGTACAGTGAAAAAAGAATAACAGAAATGAGAAAATGGGGACAACAAGTTTAGACAACCTTGTCAAGACTGGCTGTTCAGGACAAGAGAAAGAAAACAGGAGCAGGATAGGGACTTATCCAGTGTGTGTGTGGAGGGGGGGGGATAGGAACAGCTGTGTGTTTTGATAAAGGAAAGAAATTTCCATCATATGCATATGACAATGAGCTAATTAACTAGGGTCAGAAGAGAGGAAGAGGGTCACCATTCCAAAGTAAGAAGGTACATTACAGGGAACAAATTCCTTGAAGAAGCAAAAGAGGCTAGGATCTAAAGTAGGAGGGAGTAAAGAGGATTTGGCCCTGGAAAGAGGCCCATCTTCTCGAGAAAAGGCTGTGCACAAGTGGAGTGACATGCATGAGTACAGAGAGATTGAGGAGGAAAAGTTCCTACCTTGTTTGGGTTTTATTTTGTTTTCCTAGTGCAGGAGGTGAGGTGAGTCATACCTGGCGTGAGAAAGGGTGGCAGCGGTAGACAACTCAAGGAGAGTGTAATTTAGAAAATGTTGCATAACTCAAATTCCAGTAGAGAAAGGGAAGATAGGTAGCAGATTAAGGATGTTTTTTTTTGAAGGGTTCCCCAGCAATGTTAAGAACAAAGCTGAGTTTTAGAGACTATGGATTTCAATTGGCACCATTCCATAGTGTGTATGTGGTTTGCTCTGGCAGCCCAGACAACTTGAACACAGCCTGTGGGAAATCACACACTTGGACTCAATTCTGTGCCTTACTAGATGCAGGTGTCATGGTTTGTCTCTGCTGATTAGTTTGTTAACACCGATGAGTTTACTGATGACATCTATATCTTCTCTAAAGGCCAATAAATCACGATTTATCACAAGTGAAGCACTTTTTATCTAGAGGTCATAGTTAAGTCCTGTGCATCCACGACAGAGTATATAGATATCAGAAACTCTAATCAGAAGCATGCATTCTGAAAAAATAAGAATAAACTGAAATGAATTAATTCCAACTCAAAACATTTTCACCTTTTGTTCCACATCAGATTGTGACCATGTGATTCACCTTTCTTTTGACTACTTACAGCCTGTGTTAATAATGAAAGACAGCTGGATCCAGTAGGCGAACCCAAAAGCATTAAGAATAAAACATCCTGGACAAAAACATACACTAAGGAAAGGATACTCTATTCAACAAGTGGTACTGGGAAAATTGGACAGCCATATGCAGAAGAAAACTGGATTCTTATCTTTCATCATATACAAAAATTAACCCAAGATGAATTGAAGACTTTAATGTAAGATCTGAAACCATACAAATTCTAGAAGAAAATCTAGGAAAAACTATTCTGGACATCGGAAAAGAATTTATGGCTAAAACTCCAAAAGCAAATGCAGCAAAAACAAAAATAAGTAAGTGGAACTTAATTAAACTAAAAAAGCTTCTGCACAGATCACAGATAAAGAAATAATCAACAGAATAAATATGGAACCTACAAAATGGGCAAAAATATTTGCAAACTATACATCTGAAAAAAGACTAATATTCAGAATCCACAAATAACTCAAACAAATCAGTAATTAAAAAAAAAGAAATCACTCCATTATAAAGTGGGCAAATGACATGAACAGACATCTCTCAAAAGATATACAAATGGCCAACAAACATATGAAAAATGCTCAGCATCAATAATCTTCAGGGAAATGCAAATTAAAACCACAATAAGATACTACCTTATACCAGTTAGAATGGCTAATTTTTAAAATAAAAAAACAATAGACGTTGGCATGGATGAGGTGAAAACAGAACACTTACACACTGTTAGTGGGAATGTAAATTTGTACAACATCTGTGGAAATCAGTATGGGTACTTCTCAAAGAACTAAAAGTAGATCTACCATTCAATCCAGCAATTCCACTACTTGGTGTCTACCCCAAGAAAAAGAGTTCATTACACAAAAAGACACCTACACTCATGTGCTTATTGAAGCACAATTCACAATTGCAAACATACGGAATCAACCTAAGTGCCCATCAACTGATTAGTGGATAATGAAAATGTGATGTGTGAGTGTGTGTGTGTACATGCATATACACATACCATGGAATGCTATTTGGTCATAAAAAAACAATATTTGGATCAAACTGAAGACCATTATTCTAAGTGAAGTAATGCAGGAACAGTAGACCAAATACCACATGTTCTTACTTATAAGCAGGAGCTAAGCTGTGGGTTTGCAAAGGCATGTAGAACGGTATCATGGACACTGGAGACTCAACAGGGAGGGAGGGTGGGAAGGGCAAGAGAAATGAAAAATCACCCATCAGGTATAATGAGATCAGGTGGGGGTGATAGGTACACCTAAAGCTCAGACTTTTTCATTACTATATGATGCATCCATGTAACAAAAACTATTGCAATCTTAAAGCTATTGAAATTTTAAAAAAAGAATAAAATGTCCAGCCTGACCCAACATATAGCCACACTCTTATTGCCACAGAAAATTCATGACAAATCTAAAATATTTTCATGGTATTTCCTTGCTTAAAAATCCTTCAAGGATCCATGATACCTACAGGATAAAGCACATCATTTTTGGAATGCCTTATACAACCCTGTTAGATAAAGGAATAAAATCCCCGCTACTTCTCCAACCTCTCATTCTGTTCCTTCCCACACAGATCCCATATTCTTGTAACATGGGATATATATACCTCAGAGAATGCTAAACTCTCATGGCCATCTTCTCTCTAACTTCTAAAGATGGTCATTCTTGAAAAGGGAACAATACTCTAAAGAGTAAAAGCCATTGTTCCAATTAGATTCAGCCTAACACCTTGTAAAGCAATTTCCTAAAGACTATGGATGCTAAAAGTAGCTAATCATTGCCAGTAAGAATAATGCATTGGTAATTTACTAGTACACAAACAGATCAACCCAGTCATCACAGGGATTAAGACACAACAGTGAAAACAAATGAGAAAAGAATGATTCTTGACATCCTGTAGTCATATTTGAATGTTTTTATCCACTCAAGTGAGTGGGGGGATGGAGGGAGAAGGAGAAGGAAGAGGGAGGGAGGGAGAGAGAGGGAGAGAAACGTTTCTATTCAATTGTAATTTTATTGTATTTCTTCAGTCCAAACATTCTGTAAGTGTGCATAAAACTATAAGTGGAAGCCATCTCTGGGGACCTTGGCGCTACAAGGAGTTCCTTGGGATAGATTTGCTATGCATACAACAGAAAGATCAGCATTCCATGTTTTATTTGACTATATCAACGTGTCTCAGGCAAAACTTTAAATAGATCCAGTGATTCTCTCTGAGGCTGGCAAAACCATTGTAAAGATTCAGCCAGTCAACAAAAAACAAATATAGCCCTGGTTCCTTCTTTGCAATGCAGAGAGAGTTTAAATTTGTTCTGTGGCATACATAGTCGAGAGTGTGTCCTGAGCCATTTGTGGAGGATGGTGTAGATAGCTGAACACAAAGTAAGGATTTTGAGGTCAGACAGACTTGCAAGAACATTCCAGTTCTGTCATTCATTAACTGTGAGACTTTGGACCAATTATTTACTCACGAAGCCTCAGTTTCTCTCATGCAAAATGAGGAACATGATAGTTCCTCATTTATGTACATTGGTGTAAGGAACAAATGAAAGGTTAAGTGGTAAGTACAGACACCAGCACATAATACAGACTCAATAAAAGTTCCCTATTTTTATACTAGTCTTACTTCAGCTATAAAAGACACAAACTAATTGAGGTCATAGGTATGAATTTACTGTGAATGTATCTTGTGAATGTCTGGCCTTCATTCCTTTGAATAGAATAACCTTCCCACAAATATCAACAGTATCCTACTAACTTTACTCAAGGCTTTGCTCAAACCATCATCATACTGGTAAGAACGTCCCTGACTGCTCTATCTAAAACAGCAATTGTCTGCCTCCTCTTACCGTGTTATATTTTGATGCATAATACATATTACTTCCTATTATATATTTTTTAAATTGTTCATATTGTTTAATTCTCTCAACTAGATCTGAGACTCTGGGAATAAAGATTTCGTCTGGTCAATCTGCTGTGTACTTGCAGTGTACTGAACAGCATCTATCTCAGATTAAACACCAGGAAGAATTTACCAACAATAAATGAGTAGAATAGGCCAGATGCAGTGGCTCATGCCTATAATCCCAGCACTTTGGGAGGCGGAAGCGAGAGGATTGCCTGAGCTCAGGGGTTCAAGACCAGCCTGAGCAACATGGCGAGACATTGTCTCTACAATAAATAAAAAAATTAGCTCGGTGTGGTGGCACATGCATGTGGTTCCAGTCACTTGGAAGGCTGAGGTGGAAGGATCGCCAGAGCCCAGCAGGTCAAGGCTGTGATGGTCATGAGTGCACCACTGCATTCCAGCCTTGACGACAAAGTGAGGCTCTGACTCAAATAAATAAATAAATACACAAATAAATAAATAAAATAATTAATATACTACTGGTAAATTAATTTTCAATCCCTTCTCCAGGACTTTCTACGACAGAGATTCTCAATAGCACTCACAAAACCTAGGGCCATCCTGTGCTGTCACCAAGCTTTATAACTTTTTTTTTTTTACTTCCAGATTAGTAAAAAATACATGGCTTGAAAACATGTCTTCTAAGGATACGATGCAGCCATAAATAGCTGGGAAATTCAGTTAAGTATCTACTATATGAGGCACCAAACTTTGTGCAATACACTGTTGTTTTTTGCAGGCTCTTTTTTCTCCCATGACCCCTTAGAAGTAGGTTTTCACACCACCCACAATTCTGTCTCTTGCTGAATTTTTTGTCTTTCTACAAAAAATTCTTTCTGTAACTGGGGAATCACATCAAATCTCATGAATTCAGCTATAATATTCACTTTACTACCACCTATATTTCCATTTCTAACTCAGACTTCCCCCACTCCACAGACTGTGTGAATAACTCCTAATGAGATACCATATTGCAGCTCTCAGAATTTCAGTTTTGATCCTTAATTCTTCTATATCTGCAAGTAGCATCATTACCCTTCTCATATCTAAATCAAAACCCCAGAGTCATCCAAGATTCAGCACCCATGGTCAATCCATCACCAAGATATGTCAATTCTAAATCTGCAATATTTCTAGAATTTGCTCACTCAAATGTCCACTGCCACTGCCTTAGTTCAGACCCTCACCAATTATTACCTTGAAAACAAAACATTGACAACACAAAATACTGGCAAGGATGTGGAAAAACAAGAACTCTGATTAATTGCTGGTAGGGATGAAAAATGGTACAGCCACTTTGGAAGGCAGCTTGGCAGTTTTGTATAAAACTAAACATACTCTTATCTTGTAATCCAGCAGTCATGCCCTTTGGTATTTACTCAAATTGGTTGAAAATATATGTCCACACAAGACTCTGCATATGGATGTTTATAGCAGCTTTATTTATAATTGCCAAAACTTGGAAGCCACCAAGATGTCCTTCGGTGGATGAGTGGATAAACTATGATATATCCATACAATGGAAAAATATTCAGCACTAAAAATAAATGAGCTTTTAAGTCATAAAAAGACATGAAAGAAACTTACATGCATATCACTAAGTAAAAAAAACCCCAATATTAAAAATGCTGCATACTGTATATGATTCTAACTATATGACATTTTAGAAAAAGCAAAACTATGAAGACAGTAAAAAGATAAGTGGTTTCCCAGGGGTTTGTGGGAAGAAACAAATGAAGAGGCAGAAGACAATATTTTTAGGGTAGCAAAACTATTCTGTATGATACTACAATGGTGGATATACATAATTAAATATGTACCAAAACCCATAGAATACACAACACCAATAATGAACCCTAATGTAAATTGTGGAATTTGAGTGATAATGATTGTCAGAGTAGGTTCATGGGTTACAAGAAATGTACCACTATGAAGTGGAGGTTGATAGCAAGTTGGTTGTGTCTATGTGAGGGTAAGGAATATATAAGGTAACTCTGTATCTTTCGCTCAATTTTGCTGTGAACCTAAAACTGCTCTAAAAATTGTCTATTAAAAACAACGAAAATTTAAACAAACAAGCACAAAGCAGACTTCTATCTAATCTTATGGACGCATCATGAACCCATTTAATAAATTCACCACAGAGCTCTGAAATAATTTCTAAAAAATAAAAATATAATCTGGTCAGCATATTTCACTTCCAGAAGATCCTTCCCTGCATTTTAGTAGCCTGCAAATTAAAGGGCTCTGGGTAAAATGTTAGCAATTTTGTTCTCCTTGTGCATTAAGAATCTGCCCACTGGATAACTGTCTAAACTGTTTCCCTGGAAACAGATAATGATGGTGTGTGCCAACTACATCACTAAACAATTTAGTATTGCTTATAGTAAAACAATCTCTTTTTTTTTTTGATTTGGAGTCTCACTCCGTCGCCCAGACTGGAGTGCAGTGGCCGCTTCCGGTCACCGCAGCCTCGACCTGCTGGGCTCTGGCGATCCTTCCGCCTCAGCCTTCAGAGTAGCCGGAACTACAGGCACTCGCTACCACGCCCGGCTAATTTTTTTGATTTATTGTAAAGATGAGGTTTCGCCTGCCCAGGCAGGTCTCGAACCCGCGGGCTCAGGCAATCCACTCACCTCAGCCTCCCAAGGCGCGGGATTACAGGCTGAGCCACCGAGCCCGGCTAATCTCTGCTTTTAAGACTACATCTAGATTGGGAGAACCATAGACACCTGACGGGAGGAGCTTACTTTAGGCTTCCCTTAATGTGAAGACTCATATGGTTAGCATGTGTCTTCAGGGACCCTTGAAATGATGTCTATGACGTTTTGGCCAAGAGATAAATGGTTCCAGAAAGGTGGGTTTTCAAACCAGGTGAAACTGAATCACCCAGTATAGATCACTACTCATTGTACCTGACCTGTCTGCCATGTGGCTACTGCACAGACTCTTGCCAAAGAGGAACACCTGTGGTGGCTGATTATGCTGATGCCAAGTGTAGTCCGTGGTAGTTCTATGAATCTAGTTGAGAAAAAAAGACCACCACTCCCCTTCTACCCTTCTACAACAGAACTATTTACCTTTGCCAGCAATGATCACATAATATCTTTTGTACAAGACTTCTTGCATGTTCTTACTTTTTTTTTTTTTTCTCCACCTACCCATGTACTTCTTTCACTCTCAGCCCAAGTTTCCCCCTCTGAGGATTCCTACCCAAACCATGCCCCTCATTGGGTGAACTACACCTTCATGTGGCCCACCTCACTACAAATCCCTCTTACCCTATATTTTTATCATATGTTTCTTTATCTGTTGCTTCATTATAAGCCCTTTGGTGGTCATAGCTACAAGGCCATGGCAAACTGAATAGTTTCCAAAGTCATTTTTATAAGCACAAACTGATCATGTGACTCAATGTGGCAGACACTGCTAGTTTCTTATCTAAAACTCATCTCCCCTTTCTCACTCTAACAGAATGCAGAATACTGATTTTATCTGACACATAAACCCAGACAGGTACCTCCTCAGATGCCCTTTTGGTCAGTGAAGGCCATGAGAGATAGTTCAGGTCAAGAAGATGTTAGTAAAAGTCTCTTGTATGGAATTAGGAGAAAGCTGTTGGTTTCCTGATCCAAAGAGATAATCTTTGCTGACATATACTTTCGCTCTTCAGCCTTCTTGCTTCCTATACATACCTGGAATATGGACATCATGTCTGATGACAGAGCAAAGATCTCATAATCATGAACCTGAAAAAAGAAGCCACATGCTAAAGACAGCCTAGCAGAAAGTGTGGCGATCCTTGGTTCTTGATGACTTCCCACAAGTAACTGCATGAGCCTGATCTATTGTTACTTGAGATAAATGAAATCCTATTTGGAGAAGCCACGATCATGAGGTTTCTGTTGTTACAGCTGAACCCAGTTTTAACTGACATATAGCTGTACATACATCTTTCCCAAAAAAGATAAAATCTCAACCCACCACACTGATACCTCCCTTCATCCCAAGGTCTGGAAACCTTATCAGTCCCACCTCTGGCTCCTAATAACCACATGTTCTCATAGCCCCAGTCACTCTAACTGATCTATTAACAAGTCCCCTGAAATAATCCATCTTCTGCCACATATTCTCATCTTTTCACAGATCCTTGCTTTGCCTTGGGATAGCTTTTTCACCACCAGTTTCACCTGGAAATGTCCAACCTGGTCTATCAAGAATGGGGTGCATCTACCGCCTCTCTAAAGCCTCACTTTATTCCATAGTTCTTCCTTTCCTTGAACTTCCAGAGAGAACTTGATGGCTGCTTTTTCTGCAGCAATGAACACATTACTTTCACATTATTTGTTTAATCATCTCCCTTCTCCACCAGAACTTGAAATGCCTGGGAGCAGTGATCTTGCCTTACTGGGCATTCTTGAAGGGTACTTTTAAATCTGCTGTATCTACCCACCAAAGTTG
The DNA here is from genome assembly GCA_963574415.1 of Tarsius wallacei. Lineage (NCBI taxonomy): Eukaryota > Metazoa > Chordata > Mammalia > Primates > Tarsiidae > Tarsius > Tarsius wallacei. The sequence continues at coordinate 28,956 of CAUYQG010028622.1, read as the reverse complement.
TGACCTTTATCTTTTCTCTTTATCTGTAAAGTAGAAATAGCCCTAGGCTTGCCTGATAACACAGTCCCAGGGATATAATACTTTATGTAATATGTTCTCTACCCTCAGAAGACACGAACAGCACCCTAAAGGGAGAAAATCAAACCAATTTTCAAATTATTTTTCAATATACTCACAGAAAATACTTCTGCCACCAAATGTGTAGGTTTTCCACAGTGAGAAATTCTGACACTAACTTCCTGGGGTTAGTGAAGACCCCACAGGTCAAGGACTCTGTCCCATAAGACTGCCCCCACTGTCCTACAACTTCTGATGCCAATGAAAAGTCCAGGTTGTCATCTGTACTTCTCTCTGGTCAACTCTACATCCAAGATTCCCACAGTTCCCTCATCAGGCTTGATGATTTGCTAGAAAAGCTAAAAAAACCAAAACAAACAAAAAAACTAGGGAAAACTCCTACTTATGTTTGTAAGTTTCTAATAAAGAATTCAACTCAGCGAGAGTCAAATAGAAGAGACGCATAGGCAAAGGTGTTGGGGAAGAAATTCAGAGCTTCCATGACCTCTCCAAGAAGCCACCCTGTCAGTACCTCCAGTTGTTCACCAACCTGGAACTCTCTAAACCCCGTCCTTTTGGTTTTTTTATGGATGCTTCATTGGATAGCCATGATTGATTAACTCATTGACCCCAGTGATCAATTCAGTCTCTAGTCCCTCTCCTCTCCCTTCAGGGAGAGGTGAGGGGCTCAGATACTGCCAATCTTCTATTCTCACATTGTTAATTCCCTTGGCAACCAGCACCCCATGATTAAGGGCTTTCCAAAAGTCATCTCATTAATATCAACTCAGGTATTGTTGAAAGCGGCTTGTTATGAATAGCAAAAGATGCTTTTTTCATCTTTTTTGCTCTTATCACTTAGGAAATTGTGAAAGCTTCAGGAGGAGCCCTGTGCCAGTAACCAGAGACTAAGATTGAAATATCATATTTCTAATTATATCAAAATATCATATACCACTGGAGATGAGCACCCTATAGATAAAATAGATGATATATGCAAAGTATTTAACATAATTCCTACTTAAATAAATTCAATAAATATTAGCTTTAGGGATGATGACAATCATGGTGGTGATGATGATGATGATGATAATGATGACAACTGTATTTTTATATCTTTAGAATTGAACTTACCCTATGGTAAGTACTTAGTAATATTTCTTGTATGAATGCATGAAATGAAATCCAGGTCTTTTATTCTTGCTTCTAAACTATATAGCACTCTGAAATCTCAGTACAAAATGGCACAGAATCAAATGGTATCCTTGTATACCTAATTTTCCCACCAAAATCCCTCCTGATGTTTATCCCTTGGAGCTTACCCCATTAGGCAGGCTGAATGCCTGCTCGAGACGATCTGTTTCTGAGCACAGTGAGACCTTGGAACAGGAACTTTCTGGGGAGATTCTTCATAGAGCCAATTGTGCTAGCGGGACTGAGTTAGTAACCAATACTGCTAAACAACACGACCTTCCGTTGAATCTGAATGTCAATGTCCATGGGACTCTGGGAATTTGGTTCTGGCTCACCATTCCTGACAATTTAATTTTCTCTTGTGAATTCCATGGAGACTCTCTGGGACAAATGAGGCTATAGAGAAGTGAGCAAGCATTTACAACCAGTCTTAGCTCAGAAGAGCCTAACTTGAGACCAGTTCTCAGCTCATGTTGGTAGCTTAGGGGAATCCTCAGAGTTAGTAATTCGTATTCACCTGGTTCCAAAACACTTGTACCTTGGCATGATGGAATTACTCTGTTTCTGTAGGCTGTTGTCATCAGGTTGTATAATAGAATCCTAATTGCACAGTTATATAAACATTTAGTGTGCACCTCTGGTATAAAAGCATTGTGGAGAAGGACAGACTATGAAATAGGCTCAGTTTTCAAGTTGCTCAAAGTCTAATGGGATTTATTAAGTGTAAACTTCTATCTTTACTAAAAAAGAAAAATAAATGGCATATGAAAAAAGCAGTAAATAATAAGAGATGTTCAGTAGAAGGAACAACTTTAAAAGAAAGAGAAATTATTTCTTAATGGAAGAAAGCTAAGCAAAAAAAAAAAAAGGCAAGGATTATCTCTGCATCCCTTGTCATCTTAAAAATGAAGAAATAACCTTAAAAAAGCAAGTCAAGCAAGTCAGCTCATTCTAGTTTATATTGTTCCATGGGTACCCTGAATCCATTTTTATTTTATAAGTTAGCCTTGTGAAAGAGCTTTGGAATCAGATGGCCCTAAGTTGGAATCTGAGTTCTGAGAGTGACCATCTGTGTGGTTCTTGGCAAGGTAAACTCAGTCTCTCTGAACTTCAGAATCTTCATTTGTTAAAAGAGACTAGTAAGAATGCTTTCATCTGATAAAACATTTGTAAAGATTACATGAGAACATTCATGTCTTTTGAATGAACATGTGTTTGCATAGTTGGGGGGGAAAATAAAAAAATAAAGAAACGACTGCCTGTTATTTCCGGCTTCTCCTTGCTCTCCTTGTGAAAATATGTTATAGAAGACAGAGACCACATCTATCTTGCTTTCAGCAGCATCTCCAGCATATAGCATCATACTTGGCACATTCTATGTGCTCGATTGAATTTTCTTTACTAATAAAACAGATATTCTTTCTCAAGTCTTTTGCTCTATGTAAGGCAATTTGCTTAGCCTAGATGTGTGGTTGTTGTATTATTTAATAATCCAGGCCACTTATGAAAACAGTGAACTTGTTATCTCCATTTTAAAGATGAGAAAACTGATTCTGAGAAGTTAAATATTATTTCCAAATCAGAGCTAGCGAGTGAGTGGCAAAGTTGAAATGGAACCACAACTTTTTGAATTCAAGTTCTCTGGTTGCATCCCTTAAATCAATTGTTTGCACGTTATATCTGGACATACCAGGACAAAGAGTGGAATTGAGTTAACACCAGCATCGCAGGCTCAGGGAAAGCACCGATGGCTGCCCCATTCATTCCCTTAGGTGGACAGTGCTTGGACTCAGTGCATTTTAGAACAGCCCTGGAAGTTTAATCCTTTGAAGCTTGTTTCCACACAACCGACCTGGCTGTGTTGCTGTAATTCAACCAACGTTTTCTAATGCTCTATTTTCAGTTGATTGACAATTCCTCCACTCTATTATTTTCAACCTCCACATTGCTCCTGCCTCTGTCCCATCCAATCCAGTTTCTGATCAACTTTCTCACATCCACTTCAGAGAACCATTCCGTAAGACCAGTTCCAGAAACCAAGACCTCACCATGAAACTACACATCTGACAGTTCCAAGGCCAGCCCTCACTCTAGAAGGGATAGTAGGAATACTCAGGCATTAGGTGGGAGTACAAGATAAGTCAATGACCTTCCTCAGAGGAGCTCACAGTTTGTATAAGGAGAGTGTAAAATTGTTCAGTTCAACAAGGGATATCCATACGTGCTATGTGATCTGTGCAAATGGTTGAGGAATCCATTTCACATCAGAGATAATGCTTAAGCTTCAACTGAAAGATGCAAAGGAAATTCCCAGATTGAAGAAGAGGGAGGGGAAAGGAATGAGTGCCATTTTAGCAGAGAGGGCATAAATGTCACCGATCAAGGTATGACACCTAACTTGTTTCCAAAGGTGTGAGGAATTGCAAAGTGCATAGGACATCTGCATGGAGATATGCTATGGAGAAGGGAAGAGAAAAATGGGACAGGAATGTGCCCAGTATGTGGCCAGAAAGGCCATTAGGAGACTGCTCAGCAAATGCCTTTAATCCTTGACATACACTGGAATTTAGGAAAACAAAGGTTGACTTTATAAGCAGATAATCCATATAGTCATAAGAGCTCCTATATCATGCTTAGATGAATCCTGCCTTTGGCTAAGTGCTCTAATGTCACCATCTTGATATATAATAACTTTTTAGCAGTGGGCTCCATGTTTTTGTTTTGAATTTGGTCCTGCAAGTATTGCAGCCAATCCCGAGTACTACCTAATAATAGTAGCTTATACTTTATAGTGTTTACAGATAGCATGCCAGTCACTGTTTAAATGTTTTTCATATATTAACTCATCTAATCCTCAAAATACCTCATTGGGTAGCATATTGTTATTCACATTGTTTGATGAAAGGAGTTATGGTTAGACAGCTTAAGAAACAACCAATGCCAGTATCAAATCTAGGATTAAACTCAGTAATCTGGATTCAGAGCCTGTACTCCAAGTCATTCACACTAGGTCTCTTTATTTTACACTTTCACCAGCAGGAAGAGTTCTCTAAGACATCCACATTTTAGAAGAATTTTTAAGCCATTGTATCTCTATCTACTTATTCATCCATTATTCAATGACTTAAAAAATTGCATTTTCCTACAAAATCTATGCCAAGAAAGTGCCTAGACTTAGGTCCCTCATTGAATTTTGGTTCAGTGAATAAATAAGACTATGTTTCATGTACCATGAATTAAAAATTTAAAAAATCACTCACTATCCCAAGTAAGAAACAGAGATGGACTTGAATCAATGCTTAAAGAGAAAAGCGAAGAAGTTAACATTTATTGAGTCTTACAAAGGTCAGACACTGTTCTAATCACTGCACCTGTTTTTATGCAAAAACCTGGAGATACCATTTTTAATCTCAATTTTATAAATAAAGAAATTAAAGAGTGGAAAGGTTGAGTAATCTGTCCATGGGAACACAGCTAACCAGGAGAAGAGCTAGGCTTTGAGTGAAGTGCTACCTCACATTCCACAGCCTCTTGTGCCTTGACTTGTAGCCTAGCTCAGTCAAGCTGCTGCTGAAGCAGGAAGATAATGGATTCAACAGAGGTGTGAAGAATGACTTTTGAAAGGAGACGACAATTGAAGTGAGTCTGAATCAATGAAGAGATTGTCTAGATAAAGGTGGTGTTTGTGTGTATTTGTGTGTGTGTGAGTGTATGTGTGTGTGTATGTGTGAGAGAGAGAGAGAGAGAGAGAGAAAGAAAGAGAGAGAGAAGACACAATAACATATTGTGCTAAAATTATAAGCGGATCCACCAGCTTCCTTTGGGGCTATCTCACCCTCTGTTCCCCTGGCAGAATAATAATAATCAGGACCCCCCAAAAATACCTACAAAGAAAACTTCCAGCTTGGTGTACATTCTTCATTCCTGCAGTGACTCTACAAGTCTCACATTATATTCCAGTGAGTGTCAACACATCCTCAGTTTTAATTTAGAATGAGATGCATCTTAAAGTAGCATATTGATTTTAAGTCTAGATGTATACGCTATATTACATTTGCATCCCAGAAGTTTTGACACATACATAAATCACTGAATTTTGAATAAAAGTAATCCGCTGAATTAAGCCATACAAACAAAAAAGAAAGGGCAGATCTGCAATTTCAGTCAATGTATTTTCTTTCATTTCAGTTCAAGGTAATCAATAAAGGTTAAAATGAAAAGATGAAAACCTAAAATGTGGACTGCTTATCTGAATAAGCAGACAGGGAATAGATAGCATTGGATTGTTTTTTTCTTTTCTTTTTTCCTAATCAGGCTACAAATTCTATAAAGTGTTTTTCCAAGTAAATGTATTTGAAGTCTTTCATGTGATTCCCAGAATTAAAAGATACTGAAAGCAGACATGACATTAGGGACCATCAAATAAATCTTCTCAATAAATCGGCTCCTCCAAGTCAAATAGAAACGCTATTATTTTCTCAAACTCATATAGATGGGTGGTTAAGAGTCAAAGATTTTGATTGAGTAGGAATTTTATGAGGTTTTATTTGTTTTGGCTGGGGTGGTAGTATTAGAAATAGGTATTGGGATCAAACCAATTTGAGGATCAGGCTCTGGCTTCAATTCTTTGTAGCTGTGTGACTGTGAACATATCTCCCCCCAAACCCCCCACCTCCCAGTTTCCCCTCTCTGTGCTTTGGTAGCCTCAGCTTTAACCAGGGCTAACAATAGGGCTTTCCTAAAGATGACATAAATGCATCACCTGGGAGAGTACTGTCTACAGTCCTTAGCACATAGTAAGGGCTTCGAAAACAGCTTCCTTTTCCCTCTCATGTGCACCACTTCATGATTCAGTCCTAATCTGCCACAGAAAGATGATTTTATAATCATTCTTTATCTCCAACATTCACATGCTTTTGAAAAGAAGGGAGAGGAGAAAAGAAAAAAAAAAGAAAATGGGGTGAATCTCATTCTGTTATTCAGAAGCAATTATGTTAATATTCATTTTATTCTCCCAAAAGGCCAACACAAGCCAGCCTGTTAAAATACCAAGCTTGAAGAATTCTACCTTGGGCACAAGATTACAAGGATAATCTTATCTTTACACATTTCCTTTAAACAAACTAAAAAAGGCAATTTATTCTTCAATACATTTTATATTCTGAGTTAAAATCAACAGTGTTTCATGGAAAACACCAATTCAGTTGCCCTCTCTTTCCCTGCAGTAATATCTTGGCTAAGATGATGTGCGCCCCAGAAATTAATTTTCCAGATAACTAATACCAATTCCTTTAAACACCAAATATTTTATATTTAATTTTAGTAATTTCTGATGTCTCTTATTTTAGAAATGATACTCCTCTTACTTATCTCAGCAGGGTTTACAGACTTTAGTTTTCTTGGATGACTCACTGTCATACTTCTGAACATAAGTTATTGCTTAATGCTATCATATGTTGATAGTCTCAAAGACCCCCATGGCATGAGCATCTCCAAAGCCCCTCACTCAGGGTCTCAAGGTCCTAACTAAAGGTTTTCTCCATAAAGAGTTTCCATTCAAGGAAGGGTCTCATCAAAATTCCTCAGTTATCAGAATGGAATGTCAATCCTACCATCCTCTAGTTTAATATTACATATACTGATCATCTTTTAATCAGAAAAAAAACACCGATTAATCTCCTACTGTGTGCTCTATTACAATAGAAGGCATTCAATTTTATTTTTTTATGTAACTTTTATTAAAAACTTATCATTGAGTGTTTATTATGGTTGCTTTAAAATTTAAAAACAAACAAACAAAACTAAGGTCAATACAGGCAAAGTAACATGACCAAAGACATACTATATCCTAGAGAGAAGCTGAGGTTACAATCAGGTTACTGGGACAAGTACAGCTGAAACTCTATACCATGAAGCCTATATGGGTAAGTGGAGGCAGTTGCAAAAAAAAAAAAAAAAAAAGAGAGAGGGAGAGAGAGCTAATATATTAGGAGAAATAGGAAGAGATCATTGGTCAGAAGGAAAGCAACAAACAAAGAGAGGAGGTTGTGTTCAGTAGGTCATCTGGAACATAGAACAAATGTGATGTGTGTGTGTGTGTGTGTGTGTGTGTGTGTGTGTGTGTGTGTGTGTGTGTCTGAGGGGAATAGAGGAAAAGCTGTGTGAGAGAGAAGGTGAAGACCAAGATGGTGTAGGGGCCATTTGCCTGAACTTAGAAAGCAGACAAAATAATTGCAGGACTTGGGTGGTAAAGAAAACTAAACTCCCAGTACCAAAATGATCAGTGAATGAAGACAGGTGTGTGAGCAGCCCGGCCAGGCAGGAAGTGCAGCTAGAGCTCCCTTGTGGTTTGCTACAGGCACTGATGCTTTTAAGAGATGAGCAGGAAAAGGTGTGGCTAAATTGGGACGAAAATCCACAGCAGGGCTCTTTGGATTCCAAGCCTTGCAAAGTTTAGGAAGACTTTTTTTTTTTTTTTTTTTTGAGTTGGAGTCTCACTGTCGCCCAGACTGGAGTGCAGTGGCCGCTCCCAGCCACCGCAGCCTCGACCTGCTGGGCTCCGGCGATCCTTCCGCCTCAGCCTTCCAAGGAGCTGGAAGTACAGGCGCGCGCTACCACACCCGGCTGATTTTTTTTTATTTATTGCAGAGATGAGGTCTCGCCAAGTTGCCCAGGCGGGTCTCGAACCCGCGACCTCAGGCAATCCACTCACCTCAGCCTCCCAAAGGCTCGAGATTACAGGCTGAGCCACCAAGCCCAGCTGGAAGACATTTTTATAGTATGTTTTCATGACTCTTTCCCTTAGGGCATAGACATTTTAAGGGGATCAGAGGGTGGGATGGCTAAATTTAATAAGCTCCAAAGAAATAGCTTTGGGGAATGTGTTTATCTTAAAGGAAGACTCAGGGGGCTCTAATGGAAATATCAGTTAGAACGCAGTGGAAGCTACTGGTGCTTCATCTGGTCTCCACTACTGACCTGGTGCACCATCACCCAGATGCTTTGTTGGCTGCTAACAGCCTGCAGTTGCTTCATTCTTCTGAGAGTTGCCTCCAGCTGCCAAGAATTACCCACAAGTACCTGGGAGAACACGCTACCAAAGCCAAATCTACAGCAATGATAACAGCCTGGACCCTTGCCACAAGGAGGAAAATGTTGTGGGCCATGTGTGCCCCAAAGAATCATGGGTAATTAGACTGAGACTAGACCAGACTGCACCTACATCTATGCCTAGCCTCTTCCTTGTCTAATCCTGCTTCCTCCCCTATCCCTCTCCCTCTCTCCCCCTCCCTCCCCTTTCCCCTCCCCTCCCCTTCTCCCCCCCCTTCTATGAGATTTTTGCCTGAGAGCATCCCCCCACCAATCACTTGTACAGGAATCCCCATTTCAGGCTCTGCATCTCAGGAACCTGACCTAAGACAGGGAATTAAGCAGGGCTCCTAAACAGAAACCAGGTAACTGCCTGGGGTCACTTAGCTAACAAATGTTAGAACTAGGGTGAACAACAAACCTAGGTTATCCAGAACTGACAGGGTTCCCAGGATGCAAGCCTCCCAGTTTCCAAACTGGAGCAGTCTTAGGAAAAAATGGGACAAATTGGTTACTCTAGTCAGAACTGAGATTCAAACTAAAGTTAGCTTCACTCTAAAGATCATGATCCTTCATTTACAGGATCCTTCATATACAGGATTCCTGTATATTCAGAAGATCTGCTATGTTGGTTTTCACCAGAGAATATATCCTCTATGTGGTAACCATGCAGGGATGTCTGCAGGCGCTAAGGTAGCCCCTTCCCTCTTGTAGAAATGGTTTCTTATCTGACAGTGGAGGACTTCAGGAGATTCACACCCTCCCATAGGATCGCAATATCTTTCTTTTTCTCTTTTTTCTTTTATTTTTCCTGAAGAGAGTGGCCACAAATTTGCACAGATGCTCAAATTGATCCTTGACATAATTAAGGTTAAGAACAATTGTCCAAGAAAACATTGCTTTTATCTCTGGATTAAGCAGAACAGTGGGATGCTGCACTTACGTCTCATACTTACTAGTCTCAAGCAGAGTTGTTTCCCTATAAATGGCCCAACATCCACCCCTGCATTCACCAGACCATGGTGGGTGGAAGTCATCCACCAAATTCTGCAGACTGCCCCCATCCTAGTCCCAGGGTGGGGAGAATTCTCTTCTATTTCAACTGAAACTTAAAAGACATTTGTTGGGCTGGGCTCAGTGGCTCAGCCTGTAATCTCAGCACTTTAGGAGGCCAAGGCAAGTGGATTGCATGAGACCGTGGGTTCGAGACCAACCCGGGCAACTTGGCAAGACCTCATCTCTAAAAAAACAAAAGACACCTGTCAGTGCTGGCTAAAGAGACAGGCAGGGCAGACCATCTTCTCAGGGGGAAGGCACCCAGCAGCAACAGACCAAGCTTCAGGGTATCCCAGAATTGAAAAGCCATCTTCTGACCAGGAGCTCTCAATGGTACCTAAACAGGGCTGTGGTTATTGGTTTTCAAATTTAAAAAGTACTACTTCATCATTGAAGATTTCCAGTATGTGTTCTCCTATTTGTTTCTGACAAATATTTATTGCATGTTCATCAAGTGCCTAGAACTCTTTTAAGGGTTTTGTGCAACTATAAATATGGAAAAGTCCTTGCACCATGCAGCTTTTCAACTTGCAGAGAGGAAAGTCAATTTAAAAAAATCAATTATTCTGTAATGATATTTCAGATAGTGATATAATCATAAGGTCTATGAAGAAGAAAAAAAAGCAAGCTCTGTGACAAGAGACTAAGAGGAGCTATGTGACTAGTATTGTCCAGAGAGACTGCTACAAAGAAAGGACTTACCTAAGTGAGGGAGTGAGTCACAGAAATATCAGGGGATGATTTGTCACAAACAACAGTGTGAACACAAGTGAAAACTTCTTAAGGCAAGAGAAAGCCATAGAGTGTATACCTTTGGTTTTTGTTTGTTTATTTTTTGGATGAGCAGTAGTGTAGCACTTGTGAGTCTAAAAGAACATCTTTATTTTCTCAACCTATATATTTACCTTAGCTAATGATTTCTATGCCCTTGCTCTCAATTAGCATCTATGTGCGGATGATTCCCTAAATCCATACATTCAGTCAAGGATGTTTCGGAGCTTGGATGATATCACCTAAAATATATATGGATGTCCTCGGAAACCTAAAACTTCACTTAGTCAAAACAGAACTCATAATTTCCCCCTTAAAATATGTGACTTCCCCTATGTCCCCAGGCCAATGAACAGCAGGAAGACCAACCCAACAGACAAGATCAGAAAATTAAGAGATATCCTTCACACCTCTCCACTTGACCTTCAACAGTCAAGACTCTACTGATATTATTTCTCAAGTTTGCCTTCTTTTCTCCATCCTGTGACCTTAATCTGGGTTGGGACAGCTTTACCACCAGGTGCTCTGGATTTCCTACAGTATCCTCCTACCAAGTCTCCATGCTTCCTGTCCTACTTCTCTCCAATGCATTCCCTACACTGCAGCCAGAATGGACAGTCTCAAAATGTATATCTGTATCTGTCATCTCCCAGTTTAAGATCTCCCCCACCACTCCCAGATAAACAATACATTTCTTCATGAGGTGTCCAAGGCCCTGCATGCCCAACCTCTACTTCTCCAGTCTTTTCACTTTCCACCCCTCCCTCTAGCCCTAGACCCAGACACTCTCTGTGTTGTGCATTCCTCTGCATGCAATACTTTGCCCCCACTCCCTCTCTTCACACTGGTTTCCCTTCTACCTGAAACAACTCCTTCAACCCTTTAACCCTTGTTCATCTATCTGACTCCTACTTGTCATTTATGTCTCATGTTAGATACTCCTTTCTTCAGGAAGTCACCTGCTGGCACTCTCAGATGGGGTTAGGGGTCTTCTTTTCTGCTCTCAGGACTCATCTCTATTATAGTCTTTATCACTGTATATTATAATCGCCTCTCTACTTGTTTGTCTTTTTCATAAGCTGTACAATTCTTGAGGCTATTAACTTTGCCTTCTTCATGTTGGCTTCCTTAGGCTTTTGGAACAGAGCATGGGCAATAATAGGCATTTATGAAATGTGTGTTTACTAGATGAGCTTCACTGAATCTAAACCCCTTTACTTCACAGTTGGGAAAATAACTCCAAGGAGGTTAAGTTCCTGCTTGAATAATACAGCTAATTTGAATTCCAGTTAACACTGGGATACCTGTCTTAGGTTTTTTACCCAGTTTTTTTTTTCCCTCAGATGCAAGGCTCCTCACAAAATGTAAAATCCAATTCTTAATCTCAAAAACTAAAAAAAAATGCACAGTCTAGCAGGGACTCAAGATTTATACATGAAAAGTTAAATACTAAGCAGGCAAAGTCAAAAGGGTTTCAGTAAATGTTTGGGAGGAAGTTGAAGGGTCCATGAGTGCCCAGTCTTGGAGAAATGGCAAAGGGCACTTCTGGCTGAGACAGCAGAGTAGACCATGACCTGAAAGACACAGTTGAGGAAGATGGGTGGATTAGGGCCTTATCATTGCCATTCCAGCCAGAGCTCACTTCTACTATGAGAGTTTCTTGCTGAAAAAAAGAGCTGCACCATGAAGACACTCTCCCAAAGGGAACCTACACTCTTCTGCCTCAAGATACTTCACATGCAGAGAATTCATCCCACCATGACCTCCTTTCTGGTCACTTCTAGATTGTACTCATTCCATTCTCTTCACTCTCCTTGCCATCTTCCCCCAGTAACTGAAGATTGGGAGCTTTGAGACTATGATGTCACGTCAACATCTGCCTAAATGCAACAAAATTAGAAACAAAACTCTCAGGGAGAAAGAAAAAATATTTCCTATATCACAATGTCAAACAAAAATGTTGTATCATCAATTAAAAGCCATCAAAAAACAGAGTGGAAAAATTATGTCTAAAGTGACAGAAAAAAACAGAAATCATTCAGGCCCAGATCTCCCATGCCTAGCCACAAACTCTTCTAACAATAAATCTATAGTTTCCAATATCCTAAGAACTGTCTTGTAAGAGATGTGACCTTGGAAGTCTTGGTATCAACTGCCTAGCTACGCTGGAAATAGTGAATGTATGTTGTAAACAGTCACTTTATTTCTAATCCATTATTTGGAACAGATCACCTTTTTTCTCCTCTAAATCTGTTCCTCTTCTGAATTCCCTATCAATGCTTGGACCAGCATTTATTCTGGAGAGAATCTAGTCCTACATCCATTCATTCATTCATTCAACAAACATTTATTCAACACGTATTATATGAGAGGATCTGTTTTACAAGTGGGAGTTCAGCAGTGAAATGTATGTTATAATATGTTGATAAGTACTATAAAGAAATATACATAAAGGAAGAGACTGTTATTTTATAATTAGGTGGTGAGAGGTGGTATGGTGAAATTTCAATTAGTCAGAATCAAGTGTGGACAACCATGTGGTAACCCAGAGAAGACTGTCCCAGGAAGAAGGAGTAACATGTTCTACTGAAGATCAGCCAAGAGGCCAGAGGGGAGGTGAGTGAGTGTGGAGAACAGTGGATGAAGAATAGGTCAGGGGGCTGGTGCTTAGGGTGGGAACAGGATGTTAAGGTCATGAGGTGGTCGCAGGTCATGGGAAGTGCTTTAGATTTTATTCTGAGTCAGGAAGCTGCTGAAGAGTTCTGAGCAGTTAAGTTTATTCTGATTTTAGTTTTAAAAAGATTTATCTGGCTGCCATGTGCAGAGCAGACCCTGAGAAGCAGGAGGGGGGCAGAAATGTCAACTCCGGGCCTGATTTATTAGTCCAGATGAGAGATGAGGGGGCTCAAACCAGTGTAATTGTGGTACTAATGGAAAGAAACTGAGTGTCAACCATGAACCCTCCCTCCACTTGACCTGTATCAATGGTCTAAAGTCTCTAGAGTGTTCTCTCAATATTTTTCTAAGACAAAATGCAGCTTCTTCCTTTCTCTGACACCTTCCTTCTTTCTCACACTGTTGCTTGTCCATTCTTCTCTTTAGCCCAACTCTCATTGCCTGAATTCAAGCACCTCTTATCTTCAAGGTTTCCTAAGTGGCCATCAGATCTGTTGTTGGATCCATCTTTTCCAACCCAGCTTTGTGTGTGTGTGTGTGTGGCTGAGGAGAGCTTTCTGCCAGCGCCAGACCTTTCCATGGCTCCCTATGGCCTTCAGGTTAGAGGAAAAGCTGCTTATTCTGCTTACAAACTCTCAAAGATGTAGCCCTATTTATCTCCCCAGCCTCAATGGACACCACTTCACACCCTGCCCTGGCACTCCAGCCCTGTCTGTTCATTTCTCTTCCTTGCTACCTCTTGCCTCCAGGTCTTTGCCTATCACTCCCTCCTTCTGATGGCCCTTCCCTCAGGTATCCATTTGGAAATTCCTTCAGAATCAGCATAGACTCCTTCTCCTCTGTGAAGCCATCTTTGAAAGCCCCTCCCAGGAAATACAGCAGAATTTCTTCCTCTTTGCTCCCCAAAACCCCCACATTCTCTTGTTGGTTCCCATCCCTGTTTCCCCCAACTATTAAAAGGCCTTGTGTTGTTCATGGTGAGTCTCAGGGTCTGACCTGCTGAGTGACAGATGGCAGGCTACTTATGCAAATTTCCTGTACCAACCATATCACAGTGCCACTCCATCCATACCAGAGGTGGATGACCACAGAGCTCTGGTCCGAGTGCCACTTTTCTTTGTGCTGCAAAAATCTCCTCAGTAATCACCCCTGAGATTGTGTGCAGCCACCTAGAAATGATTCATGTTTGAGCAGCAACATTTGACATTGGTGAGCACTCAGTGTCTGGGTAGCTCAGCAGATATTAGTGATGTCCATGAATCCCCTGTCAGCTCTCTCAGGTACGATTGGACTTCATATATGTACAGCAGTAGAACATCTTGCCTGGAGTCACATAAGAACTAAGCTGGGACAAGAAGAGATGGAATGAGGTATTTAGTAACATCTTAAGTCCCAGAGTCATCTTGGTCACTCTAGGTTTCTAGACTGAGGAAAATGCAAAGAGAAAAATTTGGTGATGGGTGATGAGTATCTAATGCATTTAACTGTAAAGCTATGGGTCTTGACCACAAAAATGGCCTAAGGGTTACAGCTGTAACCTTGGAGAGAAGAAACATAGATTGGTGTGTGCAAGCATTGAAATAGAGCTAGGCAGGGTCATTGAAATCACCCAGGCCATTTACAGATGAAGAAACTGAGGGTCATATAGGTAAGTCAGCCAGGTCAATGGTCCTGCAAGCAGTTAGTGTCAGAACTGGAGTGAGAACCCAGTTTCTGAATCTAAATCTTTAGGTTGTTCTGCTCCCTTGTGGTGTTCCTCATGCGTAACAAAAAGAGGCTCTGGGTGGTTGGGACTACTACAGTCTTCTTAGTCTTCTCTTTCTCATAGAAAGGCAGGCAAAATGGAGAGGAAAAGGGCATGTTTGTCATTTTTAAAAATTCTGGAACTTTCCATTACTGGCAATTACATCTATCGGTAGGAAATTACAGATAGTATGTATTGAATACAAGCATGGCACTTTTCTTCCTGTGTATTTCCCAACCTATCTTGGAAGGTAGCTATCATTGCAATACTGTGAAGATAAGGCAAATGGTTGAGGAAGCAAAATGATTTACTGAAGGTCACACGGAGCTAATAAGTGAGGGAGACAGGAACTGAAGCTGATCTAATGCTGTGTAATTAGACATAATGATTTTGCTCATTTTCACGGATAAAGAGTAAGGAAAAAAAGAATTTGCTTAGAGTATACTATAGTCTACAAACTGCTCTTACTGCACAGCTATTAATGCACTCTAAGCAATTGACATCACTGTGAGGTTGTCATTCACAGCCACAATTTATGAATGAGGAAACTGAGGCACAAGAAGATTAAGTTTCCTAATTCCAGGTCCCTTTAGGACTGAGATTCAATCTAGGCTTCCTTAACCCAATGCATGTGCTTTTCCATTATACTGGAAAGAAACTGAAGGGAGAAAAAGACATTTCAAGTTTAAAATATTCCATCAGATGTTTTCAGCAAATGTTATATGAAGGCCATTCAGTACCAGATTACAGTTATTCTAAAGTGTCCACTTGAAAAAAAACGAGCATTTTAAGGCAAAATGTGTGTTTCTGCTCTCCTTCACTCTGCTTCAGCGGATGGACCCTAAATAATGCACAACAATCCAGCAAGCAGCCTTCAGGTTTGCTGCACATACTGAGATAGGGGAGGGTGGCCAGGAATGGCCTCTGTGCATGCCTCTTCCTGCACAGGTGGTCATGTTGTGGGTGAGGCCCATTCACTCATTCAACAACCATTCACCATGGCAGTGGCTACACCTGATTCTGGAGCCACAACCAAGGCAAGATAGATGAGGCACCTGTCGTCAGAAAGTATAAATCTAAAGAAAGGACAGGTACATATGCAAGAAATGACACAGCACAGTCTGTCACAAAGCAGGTCCAAAGTGCTGTGGGAGCACATGAGAGAATCTGGGAAAGCTTCCTATAGGAAAGAACATTGGAATTGAGTTCTTAAGGAAAGAGGGAAGTGAGACATGGTTATTCTTGGTGGAGAGACCAGCATAAGCAAAAGTAGTGCTATAAAGAGCAGGGAATAGTATAAGATAGCCCCAGTTCCTTCCAGAAATTACAGTTCTTTCAGCAGTAAGATAAAGCTGTAGGCATTCAGTCTATTTCAGTCAAATTGGGCAATCATTTAGGTAAACATCTGACATTACAGAGCAGAGGTGGATGAAGGTAATTTGCCCAGGAGGGGCCCACAATGTGTCCACTGTACTTATGTAACCAATATTTAAATGAGTCCCCACTATGTGCAAATCTCTGTTTACACTGTCAAGTTCTTCATCCACCACTGTGGTGAGCAGACCTCAATGTTTCCAACTAGATGATTACTGAATTTGATGGCAAAGCACTTGACCTTCAGCACTTGTAAGCAAGGAGGGTACCACACAGCATTGTCCCCCGATAAATCCCTCTTTATATTTCCCTGAATGCATCTTAGACCAGACTACAGTTTTTCAACTGTGAGTCACTGATTAATATTTCTACTCGCTTTTCATAGCTGATGACTGTTTAATGATTCGCCAATCTGAGAAAGGGAGTTTCTTTAGAAAACGATTGTAATTCCTTTTACTTGCACAAGATGTTAGGTTTTGAAAAGCCCTCCCCACATTACATCTGATTGTGACTGAGTCTGGTGAGATGTAGGACTTTTTAGCATCCCCATTCTACAGATGACAGAAAGAAATCTCAGCAAGGTGGAACAACTCAAGGTCACACAACATGTGTGTGGTGAAGTCAGAGTTCAAATAATCTTGTCTGCTTTCCTTTTTACCTTACAATCTGCCTAAAATATAATATAATCCTCCTTATGACAAAAATTCCCAAATGTTGGCCAAATTACATCCCCTCAGATAATGTAACTACATCATAAATTAAAAGCCGAATTAAAGAACATAGCCTTTTAACTGGGACTTACATTGTTCCCCTGAGGCCAGGATATAAAGGAAGAGCACTTTCAAAGTCAATGGCTGACCATTCTGGAAATTACCCAGAGACCCGCTTACCCATAAGTAAGAGCTTTCGGGTTGGATTATTCATAGGATAGCTCCCTTCTTTTTAATGGTCTTCTAGGGTCCCTGATCCTAGCTGATCTGGGTTTGGAATTTTGCCCCAAACCCTGGCCCTCTCTCAGGCCTGCAGATGTAGTTAACAGTCCATCACTCTGTGTGGACCGCCCCGGGGCCTCTCAGATTTGACACATCACTTAACATCAAGAGCATCATAACCCGATGGAAAACAATGCCCCCTAGTTCAAATAGAGAACTGAAGGAGACTTCTCCAGCTGTCTAAAAGTGGAAGAGTTTGCCAGTGTCCAAGGAGCAAAGGGTGTCACTATGTTTGATGGAGGTTTTGTTTTGCTAGCTAGATGGGGTGGGGAGCTAGAAATGCAGTCGGGAGGAGGGAAGGGGGCAGCTTCAACTGCTAGCTTAAATGTTTATTTTTATTCCCATCCCATTCCCAATAGTCAATGGCAATAACATGGTAAACTCCAGGGATACACCTGGGTCCCCAAATGGTAATAGTTACTACTTCCCTTGTCCAAATATCCCCTCCTGTGGCTGGGTTTGAAGCTGGCTTTACAGATCAAGAGCTGGTGTGTGCTCTGGTCCCTTTCCATGTCATAGCCAAACTGCAGTGCCCCCCCCCACTCTTGTCCCCCGCCAAACCGCTGGAAGAACGGATCTGTGGGTTAGTCTGGACCACAGAAAATCACTACTACTGCCCCCTCCACCCCAACATAGTCTTCTCTTGAACCTGGCCCGGGTTCACTGGCTCAGAGGACCCGCATGGACGAGGGTCTGGATGCCTTCCTTCAGCCCCCATCTGGGACTCCAACAGGGACCATCTCATTAACCCAGCATCTCCGAACCTATGACATCGACGGCCCTTCTTGTCCCCTCAACATCTGCCCAGATGTGCGGCAAAACTGGAGGGCAGAGAGACTGGGGAATATAGAGAGAGGTAAACCACATTTCGCAGCGGAATCCCTGTTCAGTAATAGCAAGCCATCCAACTAGCAGCCACGCTTCCAGAAACGTCACTACCACAGAGGAGAGAGTTTTGCAGCTGCCGACCCCGGAGCGCTCTCACCTACCTGTCTCCCACTGCAGGGCTCCCCTCTCTCACCTTCTGGGGCAGCGCTCCTGGGTCCCTCACTCTCCTCTTTTTTCCGTCTCCGGCCGACAACCACTCGCAGCGGCGGCGGGCGGACCGAGGAGTCCGCGGCACCTGCGAGCTTGGGCTCAGGTCCCCACCGCGAGGCTGCCTGGAGGAGGAGCGAGCGGATGCTGCCCTCGCCGCGCCGCCGCCGGTGCTGATGCGGTTGCTATGGTTATGGAACTCAGGCAGTTGCCCCCTCTCGGTGCAACAGCTGCCCGGCCGCGGCCTCCGGGCAGCCTCAGCGAACACTCTCCAGGCGGCAAGGCTGTCCACACGGTGGAGGGAATTCACCCGCCAGCACCGCAAAAGAGAAAGCACCCAGAGCCTGTGCCCGCGCCCCCGGGCTCGAGCCTCCGGGCTCCGCTCACCCCGGCGCCCTTGCTCCCCTCCTGCCCCCGCCCGGACGCGGCCAGACTCCGGCTCCGCGCAGCGCGACCTCGCGGCCGGGAGAGCCCGCCCTACCGGTCCCGCTGGCTCCGCTCTCGCAGCCGCTGCGCACCGCGGAGAGGCCGCGCGACTGGCAGGGAGGCGCAGCTCACGCGCGCCCCGCCTCTGTCCCTTTCCGCGGTGAGGCCGCGATAGGAGCCTGGGGCAGGCTACCCAGCGGCCAAACCCCGCCCGTTCGCCCGCCGGCTTTCCCAGGGCGCAGGCTGCTGGCCCAGAGTTTGGCCCTCGTCAACCCAGCTGGCAGGAGCATGCTCAGTGTCCAAGGAGGGACTGCCCTCCAGGTCGGGAAGACCGGGATGCTACGGAAAGGAAAAGGTCCTTTCTGACCCCTGGGGGAGAAGGGATACGTGGATGGGGAGGGGGGTGTTGAACTTGGAAAAGGAGCCCTGCGGTCAACAAGTAGATGCCTGAGAAACAGTAGAAGCGCAAAGCAGCCCATACTTCCAAATACTGAGTCAACAGCGGCCTTCAGCCAAACGACTCCCCATCCATCACTGACTGGTCTCCTTACTTCTTGTTGAATGTCGGGGGTTCACGGATGTGTAAGATTCTGTCACTGGAGGAAGAAGAAGAAGATTGGGGAGAGTTAAGCCAACTCCCATCTACTGAGCATTCTTCAAGGGGCATTTTACATGGGAACTCTAATTCTCACCATCACTGTGTTAATAAGTTTTCATGATCACCTTTGACAGCTGACAAAACAGTCTTAGACAGGAAGCCAAGATTGTCATGGGCTTGCAAGTCCATGGCTCTGTTCATTAGACTAGGTAGCACTAACTCACACCCCAATAGGTGACAGGAATGAGGAATGTAACCGAGCAATTACAGTAACTGGGAGTGGCCTCTCACCCAGTTTGGGTGGCAGAGACTGGGGCGGGCAATCAGGGAAAGACACCGGAAAGAAGTCACAAAAACAAGTAAGGGGGGAGGTGAAAGGTGGGGGAGAAAGTTCCTTTCAGGACAAGAGGACCATGGGGCAAAGGCCTGGAGGCTAGACAAGCAGCACTGGTTTTTGACTCCCCCCCCCCCCCCCACACACACACACACTGCATGTCCAGCAGAGCTGGGACAGAGCACCCAGGAGAGGTGAGGCTAGAGATGAGGTTTACGGGACTGGGGCTGCCCATCAAGGGCTTTGGGATCCAAGCAAAGGGATTGGATTTTGAGGACACTGGGTCACTGGAGGAATTTAAGAAGGGAAAACACTGGGTCAGAATATTGGGAAGGTCACCCTAAGTTGAAATGTGTGTGGTGGTGGCCAGGGTGGGTATGAAGGCTGCAGAAAAAGGTGTCATGAGGAGGCTCTTTTGCCTCAGTGGGCCGGGGTGGGTGGAAGCCCTGAGTTATCTGCCTTGCTTGTCCTCTCACAGCACCAAGCAAACCTTGGACTACACATACCCTCAGTAAACGTTTGTTGAATGGCATACAAATAAGTACTTATTTCCTGATAGAGAAAATGGATGGCTTTCTTTTATAATGTTTGTCTTTAAAATGTGATCACAATCATATGACATTTATTTTGCTATTGACATTACATTTTTATGCAACCTTATTTTTGAAAGTCAGTTCAAGTCCTTCCCAATGCTTTTCTGTGTGTTTACTAGTCCTCAGCAGTGGAGATATGCTAGAAACATGGAGTGTGCCTGAATTGGGATGTGTTTCAATTGTCTGGATAAAAAGGCCCTTTGATGTATTAAGTAAAAAAGCAAAGTGTAGATTAGTGTTTGAACTAAGATAGCACATATGTATTTCTTTTTGCTTGTATTGGTGTAGAAATATACTGGAAGGCTATGTAAGAAACTTGGAGAAGTAGCTATTAGCTGTGGGAGTGAGAATGAGTGGGAGAACCAGAAAGACAAGGTCAGGGTGAGAATTAGACTTTCAATGTACACTAGTATAAAACATTTTGATTTTTAAACCAAAAACCAAATAATAATTTGCCCATATATGTATACGTTTATCCACACACACACATATGCATCTATGTATGTATAAAATATTTGACTAGACTTTCAGTGAACCTCAAGAAAACCTCAAAGGCAACCTGTACTGTCTGGAATATTTCCCAGTGGGGTATGTACCAAAAGCTGCTCTCATGCCCTATCCCCCATGTGGATTACAACTATGAAGACTTTTTCTTCTAACTCTGCTCATGATCTGATCAGTATGAAAGCTATCAATCATCAGTTGGAGTGATGGCTTCTGGACCCAGGGATTTTTTAACCCAATGCCAACTCAAATGGGTACATTCTCAGGCCCTGAATGGCTAAGGGCTGGGGCAGATCTGTAAGGGGAACCCCTTGCCACTGCCCAGGGTGGACCTCAGTAAAAACAACTCAAAGCAGCAATAACCCTCCACTGTTATTCCCTCTCCCGGGGAATGACCCACCACCAATCAAATCACAGAAGCCAGAAACTTAACATCATCCTAGACTTCCTATGTCTCTCTCTCTCTTTCATTCTCTTTGTTCCTCTTATTTTCCATACATCTAATACCAACTTCTGTCAATTCCACCATGTAAATAACTCTCAAAGTCATCTATGACAGAGGTTCTACAAGAATCTTTTTAAAAATCTTTTTTAACAAGAGGCTGTGAATGATGATGGATTTAGAGAAATGAGTTTAATCTTGGTTTGATATTTTAAGGTGAGCGGTTGCAGATAAGACAAATGGGTATTGATTCTGGGACAGGTACTGAGCCTAATCCAGCCCCAGGGTTCTGGTGCAGCTGGAAGGTGAACCTGCTTGAAAGAGCTGATGAGTGAAAGATATAGTCTGGGGGCCTCACATAGGATGTGCTGGCTGAGTTTTATTCAGGGATGTGGAGTGATATCTCCCCTCATAGGATCATGGGTGCTTGAGCCCATTCAGGGTGACCAAAGAATCATGGCCGAGTGGGTTAGCATTTCTTCTTGCAGAAGGCAGGTTTTCAATGGTGACATCCTGTGGCAGCAAGAAGCAACTGTCCTAAATTGTTTGTCAGACTCCATACACTCTACAGGATGGGGAGGAAGTCAGAACAGCCTCCCCTGAGGATTAGACTATGCAAGCCCCTGTAGAGTTAGAATAATTTGGGAAGAGCAAGATCCCCAAGAGGGAGAAACAACCCTTGCCACTAATAGAAAAACACAGAAGAGGCAATTTGCCAGGCCCTGAAATCTGGCTTTGCTCTTCTGTTATCCTCAAAGATACAACTTGCCGTAATTGTGCCTCAGTAAACCTTTCTGTAAAAAAAGGATGATATACAACGTACCCCATAGATTTGTTGTGAAGAATACATGAATTAACACAGGGATGCAAATGGATTAAAACTTACAACAGTGCCTTATGCCTAGGAAAGGTTATGTATGTGTGGGTTGTTATTATTTTTTAAATGTTGTGATGAGTTGGAGAAATAGGTGTTTGGGTGCCATGTTTATCAGTTATATTTTCTTATCTGTCCACATCTTGGCCCAGGATCACCCTGTTTTGTTTTGCTTATCTGAAATGGGATGATTTCTTAACTAATCTCCCCAGTTCTGGTTTCATCCTCATTAGCCCATTCTCTGTACACACCATAATTATGTTTTTAAAAAATGCAGCTATGATTCCATTTTCTTCTGCTTAAGATCATTCAAGAGTGATTGTTGACTTTCAGAATAAGCTCCATGCTCTGGGACCTGGCCTTCAGAGGCATCTGAGTTCTCATTCTTACTCTTTTTGGTCCAGCAATACTCAACTGTTTGCCCTTCCTAGAAAGTCCCAAAATGTCTAGCACATCCGTGAATTTGCACTCATGTTTCAAACCTCTGTCTCCATATTACTTCCTTCATGAAACCTTTTCAGACCTACTGTAGAGTTAATTCCTTATTCCAGTGAGCTTCACCTAAGCCTCGCACACATTCAGAGCTCTGTAACACAATTATTTACATTAAAAATTTATTTCTTGGCCGGGCTCAGTGGCTCAGCCTGTAATCCCAGAGCTTTGGGAGGCCGAGGTAAGTGAATTACCTGAGCCCGCAGGTTCGAGACCCGCCCGGACAACTTGGCGAGACCTCATCTCTACAATAAATCAAAAATTAGCCGGGCATGGTAGTGCGCACCTGTAGTTCCAGCTACTTGGAAGGCTGAGGCGGAAGGATTGCTGGAGCCCAGCAGGTCGAGGCTGTGGTGGCCGGGAGCGTGCCACTGCACTCCAGTATGGGTGATGAAGTGAGACTCCAACTCAAAAAAAAAAAAAAATGAATTTCTCACACAACACTGAGAAGTATTTAAATGAAGCTCTTTAGAAAAATGAGCCTGTGTCATTTTATCTTCCTTCTCAATGTATGGTGCAGTATCTGGAATATACAGAAAATGTTTAATGCATTTAAAACATTTATTTGAATAGATGTTAGTTTGATTTTCTTCTCATGTATTTGTCTTGTCATGCCAGCTAACCAAAAATCATAAGTTTGTTTTAAACATCTTTGTACTTATGATAGGTGCTTCGCTACTGTGTTTTATTTAACTAACTGATAACATGATGGATTGGTTTACCTAAGAACCAGCTTGATTGATACAGGGAGTTGGGAGGGACATTAAGGGAGACTTTGTTATGCTTTGAGGCAAGTCTTCAATGGAAATACTTCAGCAATACAGCAGTCCAGTCCAGGAGTGTTCTCATGTTTATTTTTATCACACACTCTTTTTTTTAATGCTTAACTTAATACATAATAAGAGAAAATAGCAAGATCATTTTCACTATTTGCATTTCAGAAATTCAAAGCTTTATTATTAACACATTGTTGGTAAGAATGTAAGGAGATAAGCAATGAAATAAGTTACTGATGAATGTGTAAATTATTACAGCCCTCCATGGTGAGCAATTTGGAAGTGTCTCTCAACATACATTTATTTATTTATTCATTCATTCATTCTTTAAAAATTTTAACTATATTTTATTATAAAGATATGGAGTACAAGTCAAGATCAGGTACATAAACAATCTATGTGCAGGAGAAGTTTGGGCCTCCAACTGGTCCTCACTTCCCTGGTTTAGGACCTTTGTGCTATTACGAGCTCCTCCCCATCCCTGGCAATCCCTCCAGTGTTTATCACACACTCTTAGCATTTGTTTATTTTGGGCACATGTCACAGTTATCATAGCAAACACAAGTAGCGTTTTTACCAAGCAGCAGGTACTGTTCTAAACACTCTACATAGGATTTCATTTCATCTTCTCAACAAGCCTATGATGACCCTGTTATGAAGAAACTGAAGCAAAGATGTAGAACTTGACAAAATTCACACTACAGGCAGTTAAGCCAGGACTTGAACAGTCAACCCCTGTTTATTACCACTATGCATTGCCACCTGTGTACTCTGTTATAAACTTGTCTTCCATTTTCTGTGTGGTTTATATTTATAAATTATATAGGTGCCGTACTATCACTATCTAACACTGTTTCTCAGCCTCAGCGTTATTGACCGTTGGAGCCTGGTGATTCTTGGTCCTAAGGGGGCTGCCCTGTGCACTGTAGGTTGTTCTACAACTCACTGACCTCCCCTCACTAGATATCAGTAGCACCTTCCCTCATCTCAGTTGTGACAACCAAAATGGTCTCTTGACATTGACAAATGTTCCTGGATAGTAAAATTGCCCCAGTTGAGAACCACTGATCTGAAAAATAGATTTGGGGCAAGTTTTGTAGTAAATGATAATTAATGTAATCCAACTAAATAAAATTATTGGTTTTTAAAATAGGCCAATATTTGTTAGATATGATTGGATCAACTTTGGTTTTAATTGAAGTTTGGGCTGACAAAGGCTTTCCAGGCAGATATGTTTGCTTGACTTTTTCTTATTATTCATTTGTGTTTCCTTTAGATGTACATCTATCTTTAACTCACATGTATGTGTTTTATTTCATTTTTCTGCAGGAGTCTTTCTTAAGACATTTGTCTACTTGAGAGGATTTGTTTAATTAGAACACAAATAATCTTAAAGTCAACTAGCTAGGCACAACAAACTCTGCACCCTCCATCATACTGAAGAAAGAAAACCACTGTCAAGTTCTGCTTGCTATGTGGTGCTCTAACACAAGCATCTTTCAAGATCAGGCACGGCAGGTGCCCACAAATATGTGAACTCAATTACGATGCCACTGTCAATCCTTATAATAAACATCAGTGAAGCTAAATCATTTTCCTTTTTAAGACAAATTTTAATATAAATGGAGACTTCAATATATTCTGGATGTGCATTCTAAAATGTGGAAAATCTTGCACACACACCCCCTCCCCCTACAAACTGGAGATTAGCAGTATTCCAGTGGAAAGTATATGGACATTAGAATTGAAGAGACTCAGTGTGATCCCCACTTCAGCTGCTCTACCTGTGTGATTTTGTGCATGATTCTTAATCTTTCTGGACATCAGCTTCCTCATCTGCAAGTTTACATGACAATTTACTAATGTATGAAAAGGTTCTAACCCCTGGCAAGTTCTTCGTAACAGAAGTCATTTTAATTTAGCCTTGCAACAACCTGCCTTTGCCAGCCCTTCTTGAAGTCAGACGGAGATGGGGATGGGTGTGACTCACCTAGTAAATAGTCAAGTGAGCAGAAAAAAAATGTGTTACTTTCCATGTAAGGAAATAGTGGGTATTAGTTATACACACACATACAAACATACACACATGCATACCCACTCTTCAATCTCTGCAAAATAAAAACAAAAGAGAGATAAGCAACAAAATAAAATAAAAAATAAAATGACACATTTCAAAATAAAGGTAGGTGACGCTCCTGAAAATTACCTTTGATGTTTCTAATGGCAATTGCCAGACCCACGTCAGGTTATGATAGGACAAGAAATTAACTCTTATTTTATATCTGAGATGTCAGGGCTTATCAGTTTACATGCCAGAGAATCGCCCATTTTAAATAACATAAGTAGAGAACCACAGATTTCAAAATTGTTAGACAATCACCTTAAGAATTACACCAAGCCTTTACATGTCCATACCACAAGGCAGGTGCTATTATTCTCCAATGTTTTCACAGATGAGAAAACAGGTACAGCTAGCTGGCAGAACTCCTCCAAGTTAGGAAGTAGCTGGTCCAGAATTTGCCCCTAAGCAAGCTGATTCCAAGATCTTCCACTCTGAGAAGCCCCAGTAAAATTTGAGTAATGAATGACTGATAGAATTGTGGGTACATAAATTAATGCTTACTTATCAAACTTATTGATGCCCACTTCTTTACCAACAAGAAAGCTTGAGTCATTACTGCAAAAAGGAGGTCATCTGGTAACAAATAAATCATTTATGTCTTTGAGAATGTCATCAACTTTTAAAAAATGAAGGTTGTCTATTGAGTTGATAGTGAACATAAAGACATTAAAAGTAAATGTCCTTACTAAGTTGTAAAACAAGGATATTATTTTTCAACTCAATAAAGTATATATATATACACTCTCATCATTTTAAGTTGGTGAATTATTACATTAAATGACTATAGTACTTTGGGAACAAATTATTCCTTTTATAAAGGACACAGCCTTGGAAGTTAGCCAGGGCATTCTCACTTCTCTTGATCGAAGTGTTTAAGACTTCAATATCATTCCTGTCTACAGATACTCCAGGCCTTGTTCCAAGGCTTGCCCTTGGCAAATTGTACAAGGAGAAGGATTTATCTTGAGCATGAAGATTTTATGAGTGTTTTCTCTGAGACTAGTTCTCCCCTCTGTGTAATAGGATAGGAGCAATTCTCTAGGTCTGAGGGATTAAATGACACCACAGTGTGCAAGCAGGTGCCTAGCATGAGTAAGTCTTAGATGCATTCCTTTCAGACTCCTGCAGTCCTGTGTTGCCTCATCGGCTACTAGTACTTCATGTTTCACCTCCAAAAAAGACTCAGGGACTGGGCAATGACCTCCTGAGAATAATGGAGACAGGGAGACTTGAGCCCTGCTTTCTGGTGTTAGATCTGCTGGTAATGAGCTCAGTGACCTTGTAACAATCAGTTAGAGCCCCCTCTGAAACTCAGTTTTCCCATCTCCATAAAGGATGGGATTTATAAGAGAAGCACTAATGTCCCTGATAATTTTGACATTCAGTGTGTCATCAGACCTGCATTCCATTCCATCCGTGCCTTTGTTTCCTTGGATGAGAAAAGTTCAATGCAAAATCAGCTCAGATGTATTCCTTTTGTTCGATATCATGCTTTCTCCCTTACTTGAGTTTAACTAGAAACATTTTCTATTGTGTTAAGGATTTTTGATAAATATTTTAAATTCAATTTAAAAATTAAAATTTTAAATTAAATAGACCATCAGACAAAAAAGTGGGTATATATACATATATATTAGAGAGAGAGACAGAGAGAGAAACAGAGAGAAACAGAGGAAAAGCATACATGTTCATTTAACAATAGTAAAATAAAATCTGGTACACTCAACCTAGTCTAAGGACAAGAGCATAACCTATACGTCTGCAATGGCCTGTGTGTTTTTTCCTAGTCCTGTTCACACTCTCTCCCCTATCAGTTGACATTTCTGAATTTTGTGTTACTAAGTCTCATGTTTTATATTTTACTCCATGTATGCATCACATCAAATGCATTATTTAGCTATTTTAGCCAAATAAAGTAAACTGTATATATTTTCTGAGATTTGTTTTTCTATTTCTCAACATTTTTTTTAGTGCCAGTTATGTTGATGTAGGTAGCTGTGAATTCACTCATTGCTATTACTGCATAATATCCCATTATAAGAATAAAGCAGAAGCCATTTATAAGCAGCTGCTATTAAGGGATAATCAGGTTGTTTCGTGTGTGTGTGTGTGTGTGTGTGTTCATGTTATTTCCTACAAGGATGCTATGAATATTCATGTATTAACCTCCTGGTACATTTTTGCCATTTTTCTCTATGCATTTAGGAGGATAATTGCTGAGTTACAGAGTGCATATATGTTCCAATTTACTGGGTAATCTCACATTAGGTTCCAAAACAATTGCATCATTTAACACTCGCATCAGCAGGGGGCACAAGTTCCCATGGCTGCAAGTCTTTGCAACACCTGATTAGGTCAGACTGATTTTGTCAGTCTAATGGAAGGGAAATGGCCTTTCATTCACAAATGGTCTTTATTTGCATTTTTCTGATTACATATGATGTTAAGACCTCCCTTTATGCTTATTGGCCATTTGTGTTTTCCGTCCTCGGAAATGCTTGCTATTTTGATGATTTTTATTATTACTGGATCATTTATGTTTTTCTGAAGAATGTGTATGAGGTTTTGTAATTCTTTTTAAAACACTTATAGTATCTCTTAGGAATCTTTTTGTGTTCAAATATCTTCTCACGAGTTGTGACTCTTGTTTATCCATGTTTCCATGGTGTCTTCAGATGAAAAGAACTTCTTTGTGTTAATATCAAGTTTATCTTTATATTTTTTCTGTATCTTTGCCTTTTTGAGAGGTGTTCTTTGAGAACACTGCTCTATCACAAAGCCACTAAGATCCTACCCTATGTTATTAGTATTGTTTAATTATAAGCCTTTGCTTTTTTACTTTTAAGTCTTCTATCCAATTACCCAGCATTATTCATTGTCCAGGCCACTCTCCCATCAGTAATGTGCAACACCAACTATGTTATAGATGAGGTTCGTATACATATGAGGGGCAAGCTAAGGGTTTTCTATTTTGCTCCAACAGTACAGTTCTTTTTTTTTTTTCCTCTTATAAACAATATGCCACTCTTTATAATATTATAGTTTTACAGTGAATCATGTTATCTGGTATATGATTGGAACACACATTGGTTCTTCCGTAATAAATCAGTTATTCCTGACAATACAAAATGTAGGAGTCTTGAAGGTTAGATTAAAAATGTATTTCTTTCTTTAATTTTTGTTTAAAGATGTGGGGCACAATTCAGCGTTAAGTATGCAAATGTTCATTATGCAGGTACCCTTGTTGATGAGGCATGCCCCCCCCCAGAATCCAACTACAGCCAATCCTGCCCCCGCCCCCACCAGCAATTTTCCGCTACTGACAATCCTTTTCTGATAGTATTATGATAATTGTTCAAGGTCCACATATGAATGAGAACATGTGACACTCAGTTCTTTGTTTCTGTGATAGATTATTCAGTATTATAGACTCTAAGTTCATCCAAGTTGCTGTGAAGTTCATAATTTTGTCCTTCTTTATGGCTGCACAGTATTCCATCATGTATATGTACCACATTATTTTTTATCCAGCCCTCTTTCAAATGGCAGCACAGTTGATTCCATGTTTTTGCTATTGTGAACAATGCTGCAATAAACATGCATGTGCAGGTATCTTTTTCATAGAGTGTTTTGAGTTCCTCCAGGTATATTTCCAGCAGGGTCAAATGGAAGGCTGATTTTTAGACCTTTTAGGAATCAACAAAGTGTTTTCCACAGAGATTGTACTAGTTTACACTCCCACCAATAGTGCAGAAGTGTTCCCTTTTCACCGTATCCTCTCCAGCATCTGTTATTTTTTGAGTTATA
>CAUYQG010028617.1:0-13630 GCA_963574415.1 Tarsius wallacei | reverse complement strand
ATTCTCTAATCCCCCTTGTATTTTGGGGCCAGTTGTTGGTAACTTCCATTGTTTGGGCTCCGAGGTCTGAGTTTTCAGGCATTTTCTCTTTGTTACTCTTGAAATTACCTGTGGTCTTCTGTTGCTTTTCCCTCATTCATGACAGATCCCTTGCTTTTCTCTTTAGTTTCATTATTCAGTGTCAGTGGGAGAGGCTTTCACATCTAATGTTTGCTCAGCCCTCTAGTCTTCTCTGATCTGGACTCTGGATTTGTTCTATTTTGAATCAGGACTATGAGTGGGAAGCTTTGCTATCTCTTGTAGTTTTGAAAATTGAATAAGGTAGGGGATGGGCAGCTAGGATTCAGAAACTACTTGCAAATCAATGTTCACTGTGGTATGTGTGCCCTGAGATCAACCCCCCCCACCACTCTATATGATGATACAATGGGTATGTGTGTGTACCCGTTGAGTCCAAGATACAGTGACTGCAATGAGGAGAACAGAGAAAAATAGAATACAATAAAACGGAGAAGAATTAAAAAGAAAAAACTCACAGAACAAAGAAAGCAGAAACCAAAGCAAAAAACAGTTGAACACACACACACACATAGACATGCACCCCCCCCCAACAAACTGGAATAACAACAAAGTGAAACAAAACAAAGAACAACAAAAAATAGGAAAACTAAAAACAGTTGAACACACACACACACACACAGACATGGCTAGCACAAAATGAATGGAGCAAAAAAGAGAAAGACCAAGGGGGGAAAAAAGAACAAAGGAATTCAGTTGAACCCTCACACATATATTCATACACTCCTTAAACTAAAAAAAAAAAATTAAAAAAGGGATGAACAAAAGAGCAAAAACAAACCTCCAACAACAACAAAAAACAAGATGAGCACTCAGTCATTCATATACACATATAAACAGAACACAAAAAGCAAAAGAAGAAAGAAAAAAGGGGGGCATGCAGATCACACCCTTACATACACATTCATGCACAAAGGAAACACATTTTTAAAAGTAGATGAACTAACAAACAAATAGGAAAAAAAAAAAAATTAAAAAAAAAAAAAGTTAAAAGGAAAAAAATACCCGCCCTCTTGTGGCAGGTCCGGTCATTGTTCCTCTCATCTGCACCGCTGTCTCCTGCAGAGCCTCTGCCTCTTTACTCTCTCCCCAGTGTCCAGAGCAGGGAAGGAGGAGTGGCCATGGGGGTGAGTGGGGCTGCAGTCCTCCCCTCTCACTCTTGTAAGGTCAGGGAGACCCCCTCCAGTGGGGAGGTGCAGGATTGTCTCTTCCCCAGGTGTGTGCTCTCTGGGGGTGCCCCAGGCAGGCCTATCCTGGAATGGAGTTTTCCTACTGTGACTGATGTCCAGGTTCTACCTGGGTTTGTCCCTCTCAGTTGTGCCCCAGCTGTGTGGGTCTGACATTCAGAGGACTGCTGGGGAGGAGGGGCTTGGGTCAGCCCTGGACTCACCACTGGTCTCTTTGGAGTTCTTCCTCGTCCTTGTCTGTCCACAACCTTTGTCCCATGGCTGGATCAGGGTAGAGGGTGGGGCACCTGAGACTCAGCACTCGTCAGGTCCCTCTGAAGTTTGTGCTTTCAGAATATTCCCTCTGGGTCACAATCAATCCCTGAGTATTTGATCTGCCAGTCACAGAGATTGGATGGTGAGCAAGTGGGAGCACTTTCCTGCCCTGCCTCCAAGTTGGTGGTGGGGTGCCTCTCTTGTCCTCTTCCATGGGACCTTGCCGCTGGGCTCCCTCCACAGTCTCTGCTGCCAGTGTCTGGCCAGGTGCTTCAGTGGTGAGGCAAAGCCTGGAGTCAGCAGTCTCTCCTGCTGCAGTACTGAGGCAGAGCCTGGAGCCAGTGGTCTCTCCCTGCCACTTCTTTGCAGGAAAACTTTTGTCTGCTGAAAAAAAAAAAGGCTCTTGGCTTCTGTGACCTGGGAAGCACTAGGGACCAAGCAGAGCAGCTGCAGCACCAGCTGCTTCACCGGGAGGGCCCGTGCCACTTGCTCCCCACTTTGTCAGTCTCTCCCAGCATTTTCTTCCCAGAAAGGGTTTTGTTTTTTAAAAAATGGTGCTCGGCTTCTGCATCCTGGGAATTGCTAGAGTCCAAGCCCAACAGCTGTGGCACCAGCCGCTGCATCAGGAGAGCCCTGGTTGCTTGCTCCTGAGCCCTCACTTAGTCAGCCACTCACATGCCCAATCACTTACCAGCATACACAAAATTTTCCATACACTCGCTCACCTACACTGGGACTCACATAGTCTGACTAGCTCAGCCGCCATCTTCTCGACTTCCCAAAATATTCTTTATAATAGAATAATGAAACATTGGGAGCTGGTCCTAAATATTTACTGTCAAGTAAATGGTTCCAATTCACTTACTGGATGGAGTAGAATGCAGTCATCAAAGACTATGAGACAATGGATGTGGTGGCTCATGCCTGTCATCCCAGCGCTTTTGGAGGCTGAAGCCCATACAACCTTTTTTATGTAGGAAATTCCCATTTGTATTCCACAATCCTAAGATAAATTTTAAAAATTATAATAAAAATAAAGACTACAAAATAAAAAAATAAATCCAATGTTTCTCTGTTGATTTTCTGGCTTGATCTATCTCAGCAGTCCCCATCCTTTTTGGCATTAGGGACCAGTTTCATGGAAATGGAAGACAACTTTTTTACACCAGGGGGATGGAGGTAGTGGGGATCATCAGGCATTAGATTCTCATAAGGAGTGCAACATCCCTTGCATGCACATTTCATAATAGGGTTTGTGGTCCTGTGAGCTTCTAATGCCTCTACTGATCCGATAGAAGACAGCTCTGTTTGCCACCAGTCACCTCCTGCTGTGTGGCCTGAATCCTAACAGGCCATGGATACTGTGATCAGGGGGTTGAGAACATCTGATTTAGTTTATGCTGAGAGTAGTGTTGAACTCTTACACTATTCTTATACTAGAGTTTATATCTGCTTTTACATCTAATAATATTTGCTTTATATTTATGGGTACTCCAGGGTTGGGATTTATGTATATTTTGAACTCTTATA
Source organism: Tarsius wallacei (assembly GCA_963574415.1). Taxonomy (NCBI): domain Eukaryota; kingdom Metazoa; phylum Chordata; class Mammalia; order Primates; family Tarsiidae; genus Tarsius; species Tarsius wallacei. The sequence goes on along the minus strand of CAUYQG010028617.1, from coordinate 10,580 downwards.
ACCTCTTGTGTAATTGATCCATTTATTATTATATAATTATATTTTTGTCTCCTTTTAGTCCTTTGGTCTTGTTTTACTTGATATGACCATAGCTATATATGCTTGCTTTTGGCTTCATTTCTATGGTATAACTTTTTCCATCATTTCACTTTTAGTCCATCCTCTCACTTTAGTTTTACAAATGAGATGAGTTTCTTGTAGGCAGTGTATAGTTGGGTGATATTTTTACACATCCATCCAGCCAGTCTATACCTTTTAAGTGAAGCATTAAATTGGTTTCATTTCAAGGTTGTGATTGACATTTGAGTGCTTATTCCTGTCATTTTATTCTTTGCTTTTATATATTTTGTATATTTTTGTTTCTTTCTTTTTCTCATGTTTATTATTGTGGTTTGGTGACTTATGTAGTGGTAAGCTGTAAGTTCTTTTTATTTTTGTGCTTGTTCTACAGGTGGGTTTTATGCTTTTGTGTATTTTCATAATAGGAGATATCAACCTTTCACCTCTAGGTGTAGGAATCCCTTAAGCACTTTTTGTAGTTCCATTTTAGTGATGATAAACTGTCACAGCTTTTCCTTGTCTGAGAAAGATTTTATTTCTTCTTTTAGTTCTTCTTCATTCATGAAAATGACTTTGCTGACTATAGTATTTATAGTATTCTTGACTGACAGGGTTTTTGTTGTTGTTGTTTTTCCCAGCACTTGGATACTATCATTCTATTGTCTTCTAGCCTGTAAGGTTTCTCTTGAGAAATTCACTGTTAGTGTATTGAAGATTCCTTCATAAATGACTAGATGCTTTTTTCTTGGTGTTTTTATAATTCTTTCTTTGACTTTGATTATTGACTATAATTATTGACCATGGCTATAATATGCCATGGGAAAGACCTATTTGGGAATCTCTAAACTTGTTTTATGGTTTTATGTGTATGTCTGAATCTCTTGCTAAATTGGGAAGTTTTTGGATATTATTTTGTTTCAAAAGTTTTATTACTTTGGTCTTCCCATCTCCTTCCAGACATTAATAATTTGAATGTTTGGTCCCTTTATCATGTTCCAAATGTCACATAGGCATTGTTCATCCTTTAAAAAATGTTTTGTTTGAGTGGCTTATTTCAGAAGACCTGTCTTCAAGATATAAACTTTTTTTTTTCTGCTTGATGTAAAATACTGTTGAAGCTTTCAAATATATATTTTTTTATTTCATTCAAAAAATTCTTCAGTTATAGGATATCATTTTTATGATATCTGTCTCTGGTAAATTTCTCATTTATATTCTGAATTCTTTTTCTGATTTATTTGTATTGTTCATCTGTAAGTCACTGACCTTTTAAAATATCTTTATTTTGATTTTTTGGGAAATTTTATACATTTCAAATTGGAATCTGTTGCTGGAGAATTATTGTTTTCCCTTGGATGTGTCCTATTTCCTTTCTTTTCATGTTTCTTATATTCTTAAGGTGATATATGTCCTTATATTGTAAATGGTGTGACAATTGCTTCTTCCACATTTTTGGATTTGCTGTTTTAAGGAAGGACTTTTTCCTGAAGTTGTATTTATGGTGTTGATTGAGTAAGGCACTTTGGCTTTGATTCTGGGTATGTGGAGTAATGTAGCCTCCATATAACTTTTTTGAATGTAAATAACATCAGCGGTGTCTGTGATGCAGTCATCAGTGGCTCTGGTGAAGTTTTCTAGGGTTGGGGACATCAGTGGGCCAATTTTCATACCTCAGTGATGACAGGAGTCTGCTGAGCATGCCTGTTCTTGGGACCCAGGGTGACATACGTTGGCACAGGTGTTGGCAAGTTCAGGCAAGCTGATTTGGGGGCCTTCAGTCAGATTGTTCTTGTGCCATCAATGGCAGTAGTGGGCCTGGAAACTGGGTGAATCCTTGGGCCTTTGGGCAGCAGGCATGATATCAGGGACAGCAGTAGCAGTGGTGTGACAATCCTGTAAAAACCAAACAGTCTATGCTGGTGTTCAGAGTGGTTGCAAGGGGTTGAGCCTGTCAGTCCTTAGACTTGCTGGCAGTGCAGGGGGAGGTTTGCCAGCTGTGGTGGCAGACTGAGTGGGCCTGACCTCAGATCGTGGGAAGAGTACTCAGGTACCACCAGTGATGGGCTGTGCTGAGTGATCTTTTGGCCCCTGAATAGTGTGCTCAGGTCATCATTAATGACCATATACCATCCAATCATTGTCTTTAGGATTTCTTAAGACTTCGTTTATGACCATGTTTATTAACTACCTTGGTAAGTATTCCATCTGCACTTGTACCTAATTTGTGCTGTGTTGTTGGATACTGTGTTTTATATGTATAAATTAGGTTAGTTTGATTAATGTTGCTGAGGTCTCCTATTTTCTCATTTATTCTCTTTATGTGATTTTTCTATCACTTGCAGAAAGAAGTATACAAATACCTACAAGTGGATTTTGTATTTTTCTATTTCTCCTTTTGCATTTCTTAAGACTTGCTTTATGTATTTTGAAGCTAAGTATTAAGTAAATGCAAGTTTTTATTTAGTTTTAAATTAAATATATACTCTTGATATCTGTAACAACTTTTTGTTTAATAATGTGGTTTCTTTAGCTTTCTTTTGCCTAAATAAATTAGTGAACTATGGTACCGGATTTCCTTTGACTTCAGACTTGGAACTAGTTCTCTTGGGCACATGTTGAGATCTGATTCTGATTTTCATCTAGAACCAATTAGAGGTGATAGGGTATGTCTGGAGGAGTCTTGGAACTTACCCTGTGAGGGTGGCATCCCTTTACAGGACAGGTCCCCAGCTGAGGTCATTAGAGGGTCTCAAGTTAGATGTGACTCAACTCCTCAGGCAAGAAAATTCTGACTCTCTCAGCAAGAAAGGTGATTCAGAAAACATGGTAGTATCTAAATACTCAAAGTCATTCAAGTCAACCTGGAGTTTCCCATTTCAAGTCCCAAGATTTTTTTCTCAATTAATGGGCCAACTTTTCCACTATAGTTTTGGCAATGTATATATTTAACTCATATTGTGATTTTGCACCTCCACAAGTATTCTGATTCTCAGTGAGTTTGGTCCCATGGCTAAAACAAAGAGGAGAATCTTTTAGCTCTACTATTATCTGGTATCTTTTTGAACTGGCGATTGAATCTTGAGCCTCATTATGTAAATTCTCCAATAGGGTTAAAAATAGCTACTCCAGCCCTTAGTCCTTGAGGTACTGATAGCCATCATCACAGCAGTTACTTTTGTCAATAGGGCCCTTCATCACAATCAACACTGAGTAGTAATTTAACTAATCGTGATGCCACTACATGCACATTTCCCATTGGATGGGGGTTCGGCTGTGTGTTTAAGGCCATTGCCATGCCAAACCAATACTGGATTTCCATTATGCCTTTCTCTCTTAGAATCACTCCTGGTATCAAGTCCTCTCAAGATCCAGTCCAGAAAAGAGAAACCTACAAGGAAAACTAATATAGGAAAATTGTAAGAAGGCATTGAAGGCCTGGAAAGTTCTAAAGGGAACACTGAGGTACACAGAGGTAGGATTTCCCAGAAGGAGTACATCCCTAAGAAAGAGGAAACAATGTGAAGTGGTTGATGTTATCATAACCTGGATACTTTTATAATGGGCCTCATAGTTGTAGACCTGGGTTTAGAGGAAAGGGCATTACTTACTCAGTGCTGGCAGCTCGAAATTTCAGGTAAGGGTTGTTTTGGAGCCAATAGCCGGACCTCTTATCAAGTAATGCAAAATTCATGCTGGTACCTTAGGGTCTGGAAGAAGTTCTTCCACAAGCTATGATTCAGATCTCAGAGGGAGTATACCTCACACTTGGTAACCAGCCTATTTGTGTCATGGACTGACAGAGCTGGTAGTGGAACATCATAGAAAGGGACACTGTCAGTCGGGCATGGTGTCTCACGCTTGTAATCCCAACACTTTGGGGGGCTGAGCCAAGAGAACTGTCTGAGCCTATGGGTTCAAGGCCAGCCTGGGCAGCATGGCGAGACCTCATCTCTACAATAAGTGAATAAATACAAATTTATCTGGGCATAATGGTGCATGCCTGTAGGTCCAGCTACTTGGAAGGCTGAAGTGGAAGGATCGCCTGAGCCCAGCAGGTCAAGGCTGCAGTGGGCATGAGCATGCCACTGCACTCCAGCCTGGGAGACAGAGTGCGACTCTGACTCAAAAAAGAAAAAAAAAAAGAAAAGAAAAGGGGAGGGACTCTGTCAGGCTGGCATTGGTTGCCCAGGGGACTGAAGGATGACACAGTATGTCTAACTGTCAGATTCTAAGGAGAGAGCACTGTCTTGCTGGTACTTGTGTCTGCTGAGGCTTGATAAAGCTGGCTCTGGGAATGTGGAGTCAAACGAATGTCACCAGTAGAGCAGGGAAGGATTGCTGTGTGTATGCTGAGAGTTTCAGGAAGGAAATATGAAGTAACATGTTCCTTGTCCCCTCTTTTAGCCTTTTAATCTCCTTCTACTGCCCATCTTTGCAAACCTCTTTGGAGAAATACAGTGTGCAGAATGCTTTTCTTAGATTCACAGACCAAAGATAAATTTTACTTTTAAGTTTAGTAAATAGTTGATAATTAGCATAAGAACTGTTAGCATTATGCCTTTCCTAGCTTCTTAGTGACAGTTAGTAAATGTGATGTGGGCTTACGTGGAACCCTCTCATATTTTCTGCTCGATGGTGTCTCATTTACTCGTATCCCACTAAAATGATTTAATGAGCCACAATGGTTGGTGAAACAATTGTGACAAATTCTGAAAAAAGGTCAAAACTAAGTGAGTGGAGAAGTCGTAAGATAGGGTCTTGACATATTTTCAAGTGGCTGCCGGAAGGAGAAGGTAGGGTTAATGACTGGTGGATTCTCACTGAGGATTCTCACAGTGGTTGAGGTCCCAGTAATATTAGAGGAAAGGCAATTAGAGTGCATCAGTTCACACAATCCATGAGAATGCAGTGTCCCTCAGGATTGTCACTGGAAGAGTGCTATGATGACAAAGACTGACCTGCCACAAAGCAGGAATAAACTTCTGGAATAAACTTCTGCATTATAACCTCATCATACTTCCGATAGTGTTTAATGTAGGTTATTATCTTGTCTATAAGGATTCTTCCTTCAAAATCCTCTCCCAATTCACCCATCCCCATCTTAGTATCATGAACTCTTTGACACACCAAGGGTATTGTGTAGAGAGACCTGGAAGGGGAATCTGGCAATTGGGATTTCACCTCTATCAGAGATACTTTTCCTATGATGTTTCGTCTAGTCCTCTTGGTTTCCTCTTCTGGTGTTTGGTAGAAATCCATTAGTTTTGGAAAATCGCACAGATGGAAACAGGTTTCATTGACATCATAATGCATAGGATATTGCTTATGATCTGTGGTTCCTTTCTGAGAACATACAGGCCACCAGTATGTGTTAACAAGGTGTCTCCAAGTTTGTCTTGGATTGTGATTTTAAATATTAAGCAAATTGCTAATGACACTCCTAAGTGAAAGTCAGTGAATGACCAAAGTTGTCTTCTACCTGAACCAAAACATGTTTTCAACAGTAATGAGGTTTTAAAGTTTACTTAAATTGCGGACTTCAGAGCATTTTAGTGAACTAACTCTAGCTTCAGATCTCAGCACAGCTTTCTTTGGAAACTTGAAATTGAAATGCATAGATCTTGCTAAGTCAAGAGCCATGTGAACAATAGAATCAAAGCTATTAACACAACCAGGATGAACCTCTTATGGTTGTGAACATGATACACATTGGCTGTGTAGAGAGAGGGCTGCTGTGTCCATGCAGGGATTGGGGAAGCTGCCACCAAGCAGCTTCTTACTCCCTTCTTCCCCTCAGTATGCCTTCCTTCCTGGCTATCCAGGGCTCTTCTGAAGACAAGAAAATATCATAACATGAGAACATCTTGATAGGAGGCGGTTCTTCAATACTTTTAAGCCCTTTAGCTGAGGCTTATTTGGGTGCCAGCATAGGACAGAATGGGGTCTACATAGCATGTTTTGGATAGAAGAGGGGAGATGGAACAAACTGTGTGAATAAATGAACAAAAAGTGGTGGGTTTAGATGGGTGTCCTCATGCTGAACTAGGTGTTTTGATGAAGAAAAATTTGGGTCAGATGCAAATGTCTTTTTAAGATGAAACTTTCATGCCATTCTACATGTTTAAAGAGCATCTTGGAATTTATGTATCCATTACTGAGGCTTGAATTTCACACCTATACGTAGTCTTCTCCATCTGGTCCACTGGAAATCCCCTTTCCCCATATGTGTTTATGTGATCTCATGTATTTTCTTACTCCAAATATGATCCTAATGCAAAAATCACTTGACCTTTCTTCTCGCTCTCTCTCCTGCACTACCTACTCTACCTACCCCATCCTAGCTCTTCTTTTTATTTTCAGCACTGCAGTTCTGATGTTCCACATCCACCAGGACACAGATCCATAATGGACAGCTCTGCAACCTGAGCAGCTCAGAGGGAGGAACCAGACCTGCAGAGCCTTGTACCCTGTCCTTTTCTGCTCTGGAGAGTTGGCTCAATGATGGTGGCTTTGGAGAATGGAGTATCTGCAAGACTCAGTCTCCTGCTGTTCTGGCTTGGGGTGTCTCTGTCTGTTTCTGGTCACTCTCAGGCCAGGCCCTCCCAGCATTTGACCTCCCCAGGAGTGGTGATCCCCTTGAAGGTGACTGACAGGGGCAGAAGTGCAAAGACCCTAGGATGGCTCTCCTACAGCCTGCGGTTTAGAGGCCAGAGACACATTGTCCACATGTGGGTCAAGAAGCTGGTGATGTCCACACACTGTCCTGTGTTCACCTACACAGAGCAGCACATCCTTCTCCATGACCAACCCTCCATTCCAAATGATTGCTACTATCATGGTTATGTGGAAGGGGTCCCTGATTCCCTGGTTGCCCTCAGTACTTGTTCTGGGGACTTTCAAGGAGTACTGCAGATAAATGATCTTGCTTATGAAATTGAGCCAATTAGGGTTTCTGCCACATTTGAACACCTGGTGTATAAGATAGACAGTGAAGACACTCACCTCCCATCCATGAGATGTGGCTTAACCAAAGAGGAAATAGCATGTCAATTGGAGTTGCAATTGTCGTCTAACTTCACTCTGAAGCAAAGTTCTTTTGTGGGCTGGTAGACCCACCAGCAGTATATTGAGTTGGTGTTGGTTGTGGACCATAACAGAGATCTTTTTTCTCAAAGTAATGTGTCAGTAGTGCAGTGTAAAATATTTGATGTTGTCAATGTAGTGAATTCCTTTTATCACCCTCTTGAGGTTGATGTCATTGTGACTGGGATTGAGATATGGACAGATTTAAATCCAGTTTCTACAGCTGGAGATTTAGATGAGGTGATACAGAGATTTGCTTTTTAGAAGACTGCTCAACTTGATATTTGACTGTCCTTTGATGTTGCCCATCTTTTGGTAAAACACCCAAGTGGTGAGAAGCTTGGTGTTGTCTATGTTAATGGAGTATGTAATAAGCCTTTTGATGGTGGAGTTGTTTTTGAAGACAATTCAGTGAGCTATTTTGCAATTATTTTGTCACATGAGCTTGGTCATAATTTGGGCATGCAGCATGACTTTGGTTGGTGTACGTGTGGACTATGGTGGTGCATAATGAATTCCTTTATAGAGGTGACATCCAAATTTAGCAACTGCAGTTATGCCCAATATTGGGACAGTGTGATCAGTAAAGGATTATGCATTCAATTTCTTCCATCTGCAAGGAATCTCTTAAGGCTGAAGTTCTATGGGAACCTAGTGGCTGAAGAAGGAGAGGAGTGTGACTGTGGAACCATAAGTCAATATGCAAAAGATCCCTGTTGTCGGTTAGACTGCACTCTGAGCTTTTGGTCTACTTGTGCTTATGGGCTTTGTTGTAAAGACTGCAAAGGTATGCCATCAGGGACTTTATATAGACAAGAGGTCAGTGAATGTGACCTTCTAGAGTGGTGCAATGGCACATCCCATCAATGCCCAGATGATGTGTATGTGCAGGATGGGGTCTCCTGTGATGTCAATACCTCCTGCTACAAAAAGACATGTAATAATCACAATACTCAGTGTAAAGAGATTTTTGACCAAGGTGCAAGGAGTGCATCTCAAGGTTGCTACAATGAAATCAATACCCTAGGAAATCCTTTTGGTAACTGTGGTATTTCAGGCACAAGATACATAAAATGTTTGAGGCATAATGTCATGTGTGGAAGAGTTCAATATGAAAATGTGGGCATCATTCCCAATCTGACAGAACATTCTACAGTGCGTCAGACTCACGTCAGTGACACCACTTGCTGGGGCACTGATTATCATTTAGGGTTGTCTATCCCAGATATTGGTCAAGTGAGAGAAGTCACAGCATGTGGCCCAGAAAAGATCTGCATTGGCATGAGATGTGCCCATAAGTCTTGTCTGCCACAGGCCTGTCAGCCTAAGACCTGCAGCATGAAGAGTATCTGTGATAATAAACAGCACTGTCACTGCAACTGTGGATGGGCACATCCCAGCTGTCAGAATAAAGGCGATGGAGGGAGTGTTGATAGTGGCCCACCTCCTAAAAATACTACCGTGAAAGGAGGATTCAAGGTGCTAAAAAGTTTTAACCTATTGTTATTGGGCTCTCTTCTTTTGATTGGTTTATTTTATTTTGCTTCCTTGGGATTTGTAAGAAATACACAAAAAAGAAAGAAGTTGGGAGGAAAAAGGATGTAGAGAGTGAAGTTAAAAAAGAAGAGGATTGAGAGGATGAAGAAAAAAGAAAAAAAGACGAGGAAGGAGAAGAGGAAAGAGAACAGGAAGGAGAAAAGGAAGGAGAAGGAGAAGAGGAAGGAGAAGAGAAAGGAGAAGAGGAAAGAAAAGAAGAAGAAGACTAAGTCTCATAGGTCATTTTTAGAAATCTGTAATTTTCCTTTGAATAATAGACAAATATGCAGGCATGTCTGGCTGCTTAAACAACATTTCAAGGATCTTTCATGTCAGGATTATAAGCATTAAATGTGAAATCAAAGGGGCTCCTGGCATGTTTTTGCTTCCTCTTCAGTGTTTAAAGCAATGCTAAAGGTTCATTTTCCCCGGAAGTCATCTCTAAGTTTCTGAGAAAAAGGTGCACAAAAGACATATTTTCAAGTTGTTTCTCGGTTCTACACCTCCTCTTGTTTTTGACTCTGCCACATCGTGTTCAGGATGTGTGTCTATAAACCCCCCATTTCCATTGGGCATAGTAAGATTTGCCACAAGGGGCCAGTAGATGAAGGCTAGGTGATGTATGATGAGAGGAGGGAGATGTTTTCCTTGTGTGCCTCACATGACTTTCAGTGTTATTTGGTTCCCATTTATTGGCAGCCATATTTGGTTTTGGATTCCGGTGTTGTTGTCACTTTTAACCCACTGTCAATTTTCCTTGGAAATACCAGCATCACTTGGTCAATGACTTACCTGGGGTTTGAGTTACAGCCCTGGAGTCAGTGTGCCCTCCTTAGAGGTCTGGGTCCCTGCTCTGCAGGGGACTTTCTTTAATTATCTGTACTGTGACAGTCTGTCTCCTTTATTCTCTTGGCTCTAGGAATAATAGGAGGTGCATTTTTAACTTAACTATCTTTATTGGGTTCTTTGAAGCAGACACTAAATTGAAATTTAGAATGCAAGATGTTTATTAGGGATGAATATCTGGAAAGGCAGAGGTCACACCAGTGTTGTGGATAGAGAAATTAAACTCTTGACAGCTTGGACAGTCCTTGGTCATGGTGGGTGAACACAGTGGGGCAAATGTCTGTCAGATGTTTCTCTCATTGGGCTGCAATGGCAGGGTCTTTTTTACCAATCTTAGCCTGTTTTCTGCTGCTATAATGGAATGCACATTCTGGGTAATTCATATAGAAATATCATTCACCCCAGACCAAGCCGCCGGTCACCCAGGGAGGCTCTGGGCGCCCGCCCCTCAGAGATACCGATTCCATTTCTGGCTGAAATACCCTGTGAGCGATCCAGGGCCACTCTCGGCACTTACAGCCTGCCCTTTGGAGTTTTGGAGCTCTGGAGCTCTGGCGCTCTGGGCCCACCCTGGCTGAGGCACTCAGCACGTGACCCCATGCTTGTGTAAGGGAACAGCATATCTTGAGAAGGTGCTGATCAGAGGCTCTCAGCTCCAGAGGAGGGAAATCCTGACCCCCTCCTACACCCCAGCCCGCTGGTGGTGCCCCGAATCCAGCACCCAGCTGTGCAGCTGGTCCCCGGTGCCTCCCATGCCACCACAGTCCATCATAGTGGATTGCCCAGGGACCCAGACAAGTGGAGAGAAAGGATCCGTGAAAATGAAACTGCCACCTTGGCCATTCTCCAGGCAGAGATTTGCATTGCCCTGCCCACCTATGAGCAGCCCCCACCTCAGTTCCTAAGGTAACGTCGCTAAACAGAAGACAAAGCCCCTCCCCTATGCTGAATCAGACAAAGGCAACTAAGCGTCACAGACTTCCCAGGCAGCAGGCTAAAAGAAGAAACCCAAGCTGCAGTAAATTTAGCTGTCTGCAATGAAAGTAAGGGGAGAG
>CAUYQG010028615.1:0-18398 GCA_963574415.1 Tarsius wallacei | reverse complement strand
GGGTAGAAGAAGACACAACTTGCAAGCCCAACCAGCAGAAAGCAGGAGTGGCTATCCCAGTGTTAGACAGAAGTGGACTCTGGAGCAAAGACAACCAGGGACATAGAAGGACATTGCACCGGGGTCAAGGAGACAGGCTGTGCTCCAAACTAGAGAGCCGCAAGGTGCTCAGAGCAGAAATCCGCCTCTTACACCTCAAGTGCTCAGAAGCCATACATGGCGAATGGCTGCTGTGCTGGGCAGTGAGAGGCAGAACGCCCTCTTGCTGCGGCAGGTTCTGTGCAGCATCACACTAGATGGTCAGCTCCACAGGGAAGAGATTCTGCCTGTTCTGTTCCACCTGTGTCCTCACAATCTGGAAGAACCCTGGCACACAGTAGGTGCTTAGTGCGTAGAGACTTGGGGTGCCCAGCTCAGGCGCTCTAGATGGTCCACTCCACAGGGAAGGGATTTCATCTGTTCTGTTCTGCCTGTGTCCTCACCATCTGGAAGAGTCCTTATGCACAGTAGGTACTCAGTGCATGGAGACTTGGGGCATCTGGCCCAGGCACTCTAGATGGTCGGCTCCATGGGGAAGAGATTCTGCCTGTTCTGTTCTGCCTGTGTCCTCACCATCTGGAAGAGCTCTGGTGCACAGTAGGTGCTTAATGCGTAGAGACTTGGGGTGCCCAGCACTGACGCTCTAGATAGTCAGCTTCATGGGGAAGGATCTCTGCCTGTTCTGTTCCATCTGTGTCCTCACCATCTGGAAGAGCCCTGGCACACAGTAGGTGCTCAGTGCACGGAGACTTGAGATGTCCAGCTCTGACGCTCTAAGTGATCAGCTCGATGGGGAAGGATCTCCACCTTCTGTTCTACCTGTGTCCTCACCATCTGGAAGAGTCCTGGCACATAGTGGGTGTTCAGTGTGTGGAGACTTGCGGTGATCCCCCCTGGCGCTGCCCGCTCTTTCTGTGTAATCTTGGATGTGTGGCTTCCCCTCTCTGGTATCCTCATCTGCAAACCAAGGTGCTGGCCTCATCTCCGGGATCCTTTTCACCTTGATGAGCTGTGACCTTAAGCACTGAGAAGGCTGGTTCAGTTATTGTACTCACAAGGAGAGTCTGAGAGAGCAGAGAGGGTGAAGGGCAGGCTGGGGTTCCACCTGGGTCTCAGTGAGCAATGCCCCACATTACCCCCCCGCCCCCCGCACCGCCATGCTTCCCCAGGCAGGGCCTGGGCCTCCCCTCCCGGGCCTTTCCTTCTGTCTGTCCTTGGTCTGCCGTTTCCCGACACCCGGCAGCTCCCTGCCCTCCCTGGCAGATCTGCAGGCTGGGAAAGCTTCAGGGCCCTGAGGGTCACTCCAACCGAGGGCTTGGTCTTCCTGCTGCCTGGGGCCAGGCCCTCTCCCTGGGATCCCTTCTGTTGTGTGTTTTAGGGTAAATGGCTGGCCTTAAGTCCCAGCACAGGGGCTGTGTGGGGCTGAGGGGAGGCCCTGGCGGGGAGCCCTGGCAGTGGGACTGCTGGCTGCTGCCCTGTGCATCTGCTGGGAGCCTCGGGGATGGCTCTGGCGGGGACACTGCATCTGTGGCAAGGCCAGGCAGGTGCTGGCAGGAGTGGAGGAGTGATTCCTGTGGACTGGGTGCTCAGTGCCAAGAGGAGGAAGGAAATGTGATTACCTTCAGGGCTGGGCGTCGGAGAGCCGGGGCCTGGCGGCTCCCAGGTGCTGCAGGCTGAAGGTGGGTGATGCCAGGAGAAGAGGCCTCCTTTACCCACTCTCTCTTGGAGGCCCAGGGCAGGGGCAGAGCTGGGAGGCCCAACTTCCCCTTTGCAGCCAGTGCCCCCAGATGTGCCCAACCTGTGCACATGGGGATGGAGGGTGTGGAGGACAGCTGTGAGATGGCAGATGGGGACTGAGTCCTACTTCTGCCTGTCAGGCCTCCGTTCTGGCCTGGGGTGCCCGTGGCTGTGTGTGCTCCACCTGTGGTCTCTGATTGTCCCAGACTTCGGCTCTGGCCTGGTGTGCCTGTGGCTGTGTGGTGGTGTCCTCCACCCCATGGTCTCTGTCCCAGGCCTCGGTTCTGGCCTGGTGTGTCCGTGGCTGTGTGATGGTGTCCTCTCTCCCGTGGTCTTTGGTTGCCTCTCTGAACCTTTCTGATTGTCACTTGCTCCCCCACACCTGCCCCTTTTTTGCCCTGCCCTGTGCCCCTGAGAAGCTTTGTGTGGACTCCCTTCTCTCTGCCTCAGGTTGTGTTTGGCCCATGGGAGCCTCTTTGGGAGACTGGGGGGTGGGAGGGAAGTATGGTGGGGTGTTGCCCCTGTTGGGCCCTGGTGGTGGCTACCTCCCTCAGGATCTGAGCTCCCCTGAATTCCCGCCTTCCTGCTCCTGGCCTCCCTTTCTCCTCTGTGCCCTTCCAGAACATGGGGCAGGCACATCTTCCCACCATCATGCACTCTGGTGTTTCCACATGAAGTGTGGACTCCTTAGTCCTGCTGGCACATCTGTGGAGCATCCCTTCAGGAAACTGCTCGGCCCAACGCTTCTGAGAGGAATCCTGTTGGTCTTGGAGTCCTGAGACTTCTGGCTTTGTCTCGTGGTCAGGGGCTTTCCTCTGGCTTCTCTGACAGGTGTCTGTGTGGGAGGGTACATGCTTGATTGTCTCAGCACCTGGAGCACGCTTGGAGGTGGGGAGGAGCTCCTCGGGTGCCATGCAGGTCAGGACAGCGTCTTGCTTAGGGTCATCGTCAAAATGGTTGACATTGACTATGGCCAGCTAGAACAAGGCATTGGCCAGCATGGTCAGGCTGATGTCCTGCCTCTGCCTAGGGTGCTTCTCCTGGGGTGAGAGTGTCCCTGGCCGCGAGACCCTCGGCGACCTTGGGAGCAGCGAATGCAGGATGGTCTCCTTTACTGTGGCCCCATGGCAGAGGCTAGGCTCGTCTGAGAAAAAGAATCAGAAGGAAGGACTTAATTTGTGTAAATTCTCCAGGGTAGCAGATGGAGCAGAGGGAGAGAAGGTGCGCCTTGGCGCATGGGCCAGAACTCATCTCTTCCTCCTTCCGGAATGAAGCAACTGGTTTCTCAGGAAGGCACTTGGTCCAGACAGGCAAGAAGCAGGAGTGCTGTGGCAGAGTGAGGTGGGCAGCTCAGCTCTTAAGGAAGCACTTGCCATCAGGTGCTGATCCTGCCCTGCACAGCCCTGAGCCGGAGCACACCCTTAAATGTCTATTTGGAGATATCTGTAGATTCACAGGCAGTTGGTAAGAAATAATACCCTTTACTTAGTTTCCTCTTGGTCACACTTTGCAAAACCATAATACAATGTTATAACCAGGATGTTGACCTTTAATGTAGCCAAGATGCAGAACATGCCATCAGCACAAGGACCTCTCCTGTTGCCCTTTTATAGCCATACCTGCTTCCCTCTCACCCTTACCCCTTTCTTAAACCCTGGCAACCATGAATCTGTTTTCCATTTCTATTATTTTGTCACTTCAGGAGTGTTCTATAAGAGCAATCCTGTAGTATGTAACCTTTTACAAAGGGCTGTTTTCACTTAGCATAATTCTCTGGAGATTCATCAGGTTGTTGTATTTGTCTATAGTTCCTTTTTAATTGCTGAATAGTGTTTCATAGTATGGATGTACCACAGTTTGTTTAACTGTTTTCCCACTGAAGGGCATCTGGGTCATTTTTTAGTTTTTGGCTATTACAAATAACACTGCTATCAACATTCTTGTATTTTTGTGTGAACACAAGTCTTTATTTTTCTAGGATCAGTGTTTAAGAGCGTAATTGCTAGATTGTATGGTACTTACATGCTGTTTTTTTTAGAAAGTGCCAAACTGTTTTTCAGAGTAGCTGTATCATTTTACATTTCTATCAGCAATGTATGAATGATAGCTTCTCCATGTCCTTGTCAGCATTTGGTGTTGTTACTGTTTTTTTAGCTATTCTACTTGGATTATTTATTTATTTATTTATTGGGCGTTGGAGTCTTACTCTGTCGCCCAGGCTGGAGTGCAGTGGCACACTCACAGGCACTGCAGCGTCGACCTGCTGGGTTCAGGCGATCCTTCCACCTCAGGCTTACAAGTAGCTGGAACTACAGGTGTACACTGCCACGCCCAGCTCATTTTTTGATTTATTGTAGAGATAAGATCTCACCAAGTTGCCTAGACTGGTCTGGAACCCATGGGCTCAGGCAGTCCTCTCACCTCGGCCTCCCAAAGTGCTGGGATTACAGGCTTGGGGTTAAGTTTTAAAATCCATTGAGATTTACCAATCTCAATCTCTCCTGTCCTCCACCCCCTGATTTTTTTCAATCTCTTTTTTAATTGGTGTATTTAGACATTTATAATTAATGTAATTATTGATATAAGTTTCTAAAGTCTGCCGTTTAATTTTTGCTTTCTGTTTTGTTCTTTCCATTTTTTTTTCTATTTTCCATAAATAATTTTATTGCAAATAATTATATATTTATTTTTCTTTTCTCTATTTTTTTCTATTTTCTTCAGGATTATTTAATTATTTTTGACTTCCATTTTGATTTATCTATAGTGGTTTTTTTTTTTTTTTTGAAAGCAGTATTTATTGAGAGGACAGAAAAGCTCCCACAGTGGGAGGGGTTGCCTAAGTGATTTTGCATAACTTTTTTAGTAGCTGCTGTACATATTTCATTACATATACAATACTCACCACAGCTTTCTGCTATTGTTGTTTTTTACCAGTTTCAATGAAGTGTACAAACTTTGCCTCTATTTCTATCCCTTTAACCTTCTCCATTTATAATATAATTGTCTTAAATATTTTCTCTAGCCAGGTGTGGTGGCATGTGCCTGTAATTTCAGCTACTTGGAAGGCTGAGGTGGTAAGAGTTTCTCTTAGTCTTTGTCTTTCAACAGTTTGATTATGATGTATCTAGGTTTGTATCTCTTTGAGGTTATCCTACTTGGAGTTTGTAAGCTTCTGGGATGTGTAGATTAGTGTTTTTCACTAAATCTGGAAAGTTTTCAGTGGTCATTTCTCTCTAATTCTTTTTGCCCTGTATTCTCCTTCTGGAACTCCCATTGTGTGTGTGTGTGTGTTGATGTGCTTCATGGTGTATTATAGGTCTGTGAGGTTCTGTCATTTTTATCTTCATTTTTAAAATTTATCTTCCATTCAGACTAGAAAAATCTTAGTTTGGCTATCTTCAGGTTTATAGATTCTTTCTTCTGACTGCTCCAATCTGCTGTTGAGCCCCTCTAGTGAATTTTTTGTTTTAGTCATTGTACTTTTTAAAATCCAGACTTTCTATATAGTTCTTTTCTTTCATTATTTTTTGAGACAGGAGGGACTGGAATGGTCCCGAGCCTAGGCCTTCTAACTTTTGTGCATGGGCCTTTCCATTAGGAGTTACCTAGTAGCTGAAAGCTGGGTTTGCTTCTGGCACCACGAGGCCTGGAAACGTCTATGTAACTTTCTTCCTCCTTTTAAAAATGTTTGTTTTCGTTTTAACTTTTTACTATGAAGAGTTTCATAATAAAGATTTTAATGGAAAGAATAGTGTAGTGAACATCCATATACCCACTGCACTGATTTGATAGTTGCTGACATTCTTCCATCTTTGCTGCATCCTTATCATTCTTACAGAACCACTTTAAAGTAAATCACATCACAATAGCCACTCCTGTGTAAGCATCTCCAAAGAACCCCACATTTTTCTATGTAATCACAAGGATGTTGTCACAACTAACAAAATTAATTATTTCCTAATATCCTCTAATACCCAGTCCATATTAAAGTTTTCTCAGTGTCCCTCATGTTTCTTATAGCTGTTCCCTAACCAAGCTCCAGTTAAGAACCATGCTCTTACTGCACTGGTTTTTAAGTTTCTCTGTGCTATTTAATCTGGGCTAATGATTTCTAACCTTTGAAGAGTCTTGTTTTGGCTAATTTGAGTAAGGAAGGGAGGAAGGAGCGGAGATGCTTGGGGTCAACGCTGGCACTGCCTGACTCAGTTTCCCACTGGGGTCCTCTGGTCAGAGTTCTCCCTGGGATCATATCTTTCTTGTAAGCAGGGAAGTTGTGGCATGGAGGGGCCCGAACGTGTGCCCCTCCTGTACTCAGAGTTGACATTTAGGACAAGTTAGAGCTTAGACTAGCTCCTGACCTGGGGCCCCAGAGTCTGACAAAAAAGCCCAGTGACCAGTTCCAGATGAAGAGCAGAAGCTGACTTGTGCTAACTCTTGAGAGATGTGACTTTGGTCGGTAATCCAGGTGATGTTTCCCTTCCCCACAGAGGGTGTGTCACGCCCATCAATACTGGAGGGACTTGTACGTGGGGCAGGCGTTGGAGCACAAAGGAGGCTTCCAGAAAGGGAGGACTCCTCATTCTGGGTTGGGTGGAGCAAGGGAGGTCAGGTGTTGTTGCTCAGGGACCAGGGTCAGGGGAGGACCAGGGAAGCCAGAGGCAGGGGTGCCCGACCTGGGCTGACCTGGAGCTGGTAGAGATGGGGCAGTCTGTGAGGTCCCTGCAGGTGCCCTCTCTCTGAGGGTGCATGCTCCCCACTCATCATTGGCTAAGCCACTGTTGCCGGGGTGATGGGGCCTGAGCTTGATGTGGAGGCCATTGTGCCCTCACCATGTGGGACTGTCTCCGCTGCCCTCACACTTCACTGAGAGCACAGGGTTCACGTGGCTGCTGAGCAGACACTGAGCATTGATGATGCCAGAGGCTGATGGCCGTGGGAGGGCGTGTGTGTGTGTGCACATATATGTGTACCTGCATGGTGGGTATGCGCATGTATGTGCATGTGAGTGTGGTATGTGCACATGTGTGGTGTGTCTTTGATATATGTGTACATGTATGCATGTACACATGGTGGATGTGTGCACGTATGATAAATGTCATGCATATGTCTACATTATGCATGTATATATATGTACACACACATGGTGGGTATGCAATGTGTGGTACATGTGCAGGTGTGTGTGGTGTGTGCTGTGTGTCTATGACGTGTGTGCATGAGCATTAGTGTCTCAGCACTCACCATGGCTTCCCCTCTGCCCTTCTCCTTTCTTGGAGTTCTGTTCTGGGATTTCTGGCATCTCCCCCAGGCCTGGATGCAGGTTTTCAACCTTGGGGGACGTTCAGTGTGTTTGGACACTACAGGAAAGACAGTGTCAGGGTGGGAGGCAGCATCTGCAGAAGGACATGGCTCCTCTGTTGGATGTCCTTCCCCATGTATAGCCACAGTATCAACGCCCATGTGCCTGCCTGGCGCTTTCTTCCAGGGTCTCCTACCCTTCCGGGCCAGTCCTCCCCACCCCACCCTCTGAGAGCACCTTGGGGGCTTCCCTGCAGCCTGGGAGCAGCCCCACTAGCCCTGCTCCAGTGGGATCACAGAAGGGAGTGTGTTCTCGAGGCCCCAATCAGAGGAAGGAGGGGCAAGGGTGGGTGACTGGACTGGGCTGGGGCACAGTGTGACCTACAGGGCCCAAGGAGTCACGAGTACCGAGGACCCATGGGTGCCAAGGCTGCACTGGCTGGTCCTGGGGAGACGCTTTCCCTCTGACCCATGGGTGCCAAGGCTGCACTGGCTGGTCCTGGGGAGACGCTTTCCCTCTGACCTGTGTCTGTGGAGGTGTTTGGCTTGGCCACCACCCTCCCCTCTCCTCTCCTGGTTGAGGTGGGCGTGCAGGGACAGTCCAGCCCCCAGTTTGGTGTGTCCAGATGCTCCTGTCTGGTGGTTGGGGGGTGGAGGGATGCTTGGATCCCTAGGGATAGCTGGGCCTCACCAGCTGCACAGAGGTGTGCTGGGCCCTTGGGCATGAAGGAACCTTTGAGGCCATCCCAGCCCCTGCCTCCACTGGGCCTGTCCCTGCTCAGTCCCTGCTGAGCCCCCAAGGAAGGAGTCTCCCACTTTGTGTTTTAACCCTCATGCTGGAAGTTTTACCTGATGTCTGACTTCACTACTTCCTGTGGAAGTCTGATCTCTGTATATGTCTGGATGCCAGTGGAACTGGGTGGCTGCCGAGGTTACCGCCCCTTCAACTGGCTGACCCAGGCTCTGCCACTCATATCCGGGGCCCTGGAACTACAGGGCGTGAGGGTAGCCTAGGATAAGAGGTGAGACCCCTGAGTACAGGGAAGATGACTACCAGAAAAGTACCATCATTGCGCTAGGAGAAATTGTACCTGATTATCCCTTAGAGATTTTTTATACGGAGTAAAACAGTGTGAACATGCAGGAATCAATATGGCCATTCAGGTTTCAAACAGCCTCTGGGCTCATGGTGTAGGCTCCAACAAGAAAAACACTGTCTGGCTCTGTTTTATTTGTGTAAATGTGAAAGTAACACTTGTTCTTTGTAGAAAACCAGAAAAACCCAGAGATGTATAAAGTAGAAAACCAAAAGCAGTCACAGTCTCGTAAAGCAGGGCCCAGCTTAGGGCCAGACACATGGAGTCGGGGTGGGAGTGCTGTGGTAGGGCGGGAGACTTGCCTTGGCGGCACTGAGGCCTCTCCTGCCATGCTGGCGCGGGTCCCTCCAGGCTCTTCCGTGCATGGATACGTCTCCATAGCTGAGATCACACTGTCTGTGGATGTGTATATAGGTCTGCCTTTGTGTTGGATCTTACCGCTTGAGGCTGTCCCAGTTAGTAGGAATTCTGGAGGATGTAGTTTTTAATGGTTGCATAATGGACCATCTTGTAGATACACTACTTTTTTTCCCCAAACCCCTCCGGGTAGACATTTCGATTGTTTCTAGTTTGGACTACGTTGTATAACATTTCAAGGCACTTGTTAATACTTCAGTATGTCTTAACTACACAGTAACCCCCAACAGCCGAGGCCTGGGCTTGGCCAGGGCTGCGGGCTCAGGGACCAGGTCTGGGTGCAGGACCCCTGGGCTGGTGGGGGCAGCAGGCTCTGAAACCTGGACACAGTGGAGGGCCAGCCAGTCTGCAGAGACGGCACCAGAGTGGAGACTGGAGGGCTGGTGAGGCCAGAGAAGCACCCCAGGCAGAGGCCTGGCGTGAGGAGAGGAGACCCGGGCTAGGGAGGCTTCCAGCCCCAGTGCCTGCATTGCTTGGATTATCCACTGCTCTTCATGAAATGTGCTTTGAGCTCCACCCCAGTATATGTGAATTTATTAATAGAGTATATGTGAATATTGTCTTTCTCCTAGATAAAGTAACACACGTAGGAGACTCACTTTGTTCCCTGTGTGAGCCATGGAGCCCTTTACTCATACCCCTTGGAGACACCTGCTGTTACGGGTTCAACAGGCCGAGGGTCACTGGGCCCAGGGGCTGTCTGGAGGAACTCAGTGGGAGAGGAGACCCCCTGCGTGAACTCAGTCACCCTGTGGGTCATGCCAGAGATGACTGTTGAACATGTTCCCATGTGACTCAAGTCAGTATCCAGTAGCTTCAGTGAAGGAGCTTTGGGTTCACAGGTACGTCGAGATCACATGGTGTGAAGTGGGGGGTGAGGTCATGTGGCATGAAATAGGGGGGCAAGGTCACGAGGTGTGAAGTGGAGGGTGCGGTCACAAGGTGTGAAGTGGAGGGTGAGGTCATGTGACATGAAGTGGTGGGGGCAAGGTCATGAAGTGTGAATGGGGGAGGGCAAGTCAGCTGTAGAAAATGAGGGTAGCCAGAGCAGTGGTAGATTAAGAACAAAGTGAGCAGGAATACAGACACACAAGTAGCTGTGGTGTCCAGCCTTTGAGAGACAGATCCAGATTTCAAAAAGATCTCCCCCTCACCCCTGACAACTGAACATTTATCTATATTAAGAGACCATATTCTCTGCTTTTACTTGAAATGCTGTGAAGTTCACATGGTAGGTAGGTAGTCAAAGCTGGTCAAAGCTCTTGCCTGGTAGATATGAATGCCTTTGATTAATTTAAAGTTATTTCAGTTCTTCCTTTCCCTCCCTCCCTCCCTTCCTTCCTTCCTTCCATCCATCCATCTATCCATCCATTCATCCATCCATCTATCCATCTTTTTGAGGTGGGGTCTTGCTACATTGCTCAGGTAGTCTCAGACTCCTGAGTTCAAGCGATTCTCCCACCTGGAGTCCAGCAGGAGCGGGATGGAGCCCTGCCTGGGGACCTGGCTATTCAGCAATGTGAATGCTGGCTCTTGCCCTCTGGGCTCACCTCCCAGTGAGCTGCCCATGTTCCCTCGTCTCAGTGTCTGTGGTTGGGACCCGGGCTGAGGTATAGCCCAGATGTTACTTCCTAGGGAGGCCTTCAGGACCCCCAGATAGTTGAGTCCCTGTCATCTGCTTTTATGTCACATGCCCCTGAGCTTTTATTTCTAAGTTGTTTTTAGGGACTGAATAGTGTCCCCCAAACCGTGGAAGTTCTAGCCCCAGAACCTTAGCATGTGGCTGCATTTGGAGGTAGGGACTTTAGAAAGGACAGCAGAGCAAAATGAGCTCAGACAGGTGGCCCGGAGCTGGCGACTGCGGGGCTGGACATGTTGGATAGCAAAGGAACTCCAGGAGGTGACAAGGGTCAACATGGTGGTGGGCTGGGCCAGGAGGGCCATGTGGGGGCACAGGCAGGCTCGTACAGGATGTGTGGCACCAGAGGAGAGAAGAAGACCCCCTTCGTGCTCCCCCACACTGAGCTGGAGGCACTGCCGGCTTCCAGGGTGCCCACTGTGAGTGCCCAGGGCAGGCTCCTCAAAAGGGTGAGTGTTTGTTCCCGTGTGTGGTGGCCATTCCTGTGTGTGTGTCTCTGTGTGTGTGTCCTTGTGTGTTGATTATCCCGTGTGTGTGTGTGTGTGTGTGTGTGTGTGTGTGCGCGCGCATATGTGGTCATCATGCCCATGTGTGTGTGATTCTTTTTTCTTTTTTTTCCCCTTTGAGTCAGAGTCTCACTCTGTTACCCAGGCTAAAGTGCAGTGGCATGCTCACAGCCACCACAGCCTTGACCTACTGAGCTCAGGCAACCCTTCCGCCTCAGCATTCCAAGTAGCTTGAACCACAGGTGCACGCCACCATGCCCAGCTAATTTTTTTGATTTATTGTAGAGATGAAGTCTCGCCATGTTGCCCAGACTGGTCTCGACCCCAGGCAATCCTCTCGCTCAGGCAACCCTCTTGCTCAGGCAGTCCTCTCGCCTCCACCTCCCAAAGTGCTGGGATGGCAGGCATGAGCCACTGCATCAGGCTGTGTGTGTGCTTTTATGTGTGGTGACCGTATCCATGTGTTGTTTTTCAGAAGAACGTGGACACCTGTCCAATCACACACGTGTCCCATGATGTGACTTGTGTGGTGGGACACAAACTCACATGCCAATCTGAAGACTAGAACAGGAACAGCACTGAAAGGTGGGGCCTTGTCCCCTTGGGAGAGGCCAAGTTATGGTTCCATGGGGGGGGGGTGCGCCCTCTGGCCTCTCTGCTGCCTTTGTTCTCTGTCTTCACACCTTTCTCTCTTTCTGTGTCTCTGACTCTTGTGTTGTGAGGTCCCTGGAGGGCACTGTTCAGGGTAGGAGCCGCTTTTTCCTGGGAACCCTCCAGAAGAGAGGGGGACTGAGTCTCCCTCATTAGACTGGTGGCTCCCCTGGGCAAGGATGGAGCGAGCTCCCCTGAGGGGGAGGTGTGTCCAGCTGGGAGCTCCCCGAGGCCAAGGCTGTGTCTCCCCTATCAGACTGAGAGCTCCATGGGAGCAGGAACTGTGTCTTTCCCCTCAGACTGGGAGCTCCATGTTGCCAGGGCTGTGTCTCTCCAATCAGACCAGTGACTCTGCCAAGTCTGTGTCTCCCCCATCAGATTGGGAGCTCCCTGTGGCTAGGGCTGTGTCTCCCCCATCTGAGTGGGAGCTCCCCAGGGGCCTGGGCTGTGACTCCTCCATCAGACTGAGTGCCTTGCGGTCAGGGCTGTGTCTTCCCCACCAGACCAGTGTCTCTGCCAAGTCTATGTCTCTCCTGTCACACTGAGAGCTTCCCAGGGGCAGGGACTGTGTCTCTTTCATCAGACTGGAAGCTTCCTATGGCCAGGGACGTGTCTTTCCCATCAGACTGGGAGCTCCCTGTGGCCAGGGCTGTGTCTCCCCCATCAGACTGTGTCTGGCAAGGCTAGCCTGTCTCCCGTGAGCAGGCGAGGTTGTGGTGGTGGACTGTGCTGTCCTTTCATGGGGGTGTCCATCTCTATGGCAGGTTCCTCTCATGGGGGGAGGCCATGAGCCCCCAGTTGTTCTCAGGAGGAGTATTTTGCAGCCCAAGGACCTTTCCTGGACCAAGGGAGAGAGGGGGAATGGCCCTGGTGGCCGAGGCTGTTCAGGCCTGTGGAGGCAGCCACGGGGTGTGGTGGGCGCTTTCCCAGCCAAGGGCATGTGTGCAGTGCTGCCCCTTCTTGCTGGGAGGAAAGACTGGGTCATGGTCCCTCTGGGAAGTGGAAGTGTCCTCTTGGAGGACCTCTGTCTGGGACTGGGTGTCCAGGGCTGTCCCTGAGAAAGCTGGATTTTCCAGGGAGCTGACGGTGGGCAACGGCTAGTGGCAGCCTTCCCCTGTCTCCTGTGTAGACACATGCTCTGCTCCTGTGGCCTCAGGGCTCTGCTGTCACCAGCATCCTGGACACCGTTTCACACTCCCCATCCTCTTAGCAGGGAGGAGCTGTTCTCTCATTTTGCAGATGAAGAAACCTAGGGTCAGGGAGGCCCCATGACTTGTCCATACAGCAGGGAAGGGATGGAGCTGGCGTCAGAACTGGGCTTCCAGGCCATGGCTCACATCCATTCCTCTCTTCGCCACCACCACTGCCACTGAGTACTGTCTTGCCAAGTGAGTAGCTGGTGCCAAATCACAGTCCCTTTGATGTTTCTGATGGTTAGGGAGGCAGGAAGTGTGAAAAGTCCCCCTCGGGAATCAGAAGGTTCCACATGTTGGCCGAGGACTCGGTGGGTCACTTAGATTCCCAGAAACTCCATTCCTCACTTGGATCAAGTTGCTCTTGCTCCTGAGAGGGCCCCTGGTATATGCAATGATGGTGAAGAGGCCTTCACAGGACTGTGCAGTGGTGGTGAAGAGCACTGCAGACTGCAGGGAGAGTCCTAGCTCTGTTACCTGCTAGCCTGTGACCATGGGTGAATTCTGTAGACTTTCTCAACTTCAGTTTTTCTCATCTGTAAATTGGGTTAATTCTAACTCCATATCCTGGGATCATGATGAGGTTTAACATCATGCTTGTCTGGAGTAAACCCTTGACATGTGTGGAGCTAGCATTTAGTAGGACTTGATAGTAAGGTTGGAACCCAGGTGTCAGCCGGTGTCCCCCAAGTCCCTGCAATCCAGAGAAGACAGTTTCATTCCGCTCTCCTCAGGGTGCTTGGGAACTGATGTGGCATGGCGTCACCTGAGCTGAACTGAGGGCTCTGTCTGAGGCCACCTGGATTCAGGGACTCTCCCTGGTCACCTGAGCCCTCACTGCTCCTGGGCCTCCTCCCCCTGTCTCCTTCCTCCCACCCTATCTTGCTTCCTCTCCCCTCTAGGGAGTAAAGCAGATGATCGCCCCACTCCCCATCCCTGCACTGCCTCAGTAGCGCCATCTGCCACTACCTGGCTTTAGTGCCCCAGACCCTCAGGTCCAGATCCCTCAGCAGTCTTTCAGAAGCTTCTCTTCCCTCCTTGAGAGCTGTACCCTCCCTAAGGAAGCCCTGGTGCCGCTCGATGGTGTGATGCAAGCCCCGTGTGGGAAAGCAGTGTTGGGAGGGGCCTTAGATGTCAGCCAGGCCTTTGTGCCGTGTCCTTGGGAGTGTCCACAGTCGACGCAGTGACCATCTGCAGAGCAAGCCTTTCTGCAGCAGCGTCCCTTCAGGCTGGGACAGCAGGGCATTAAATCTGGTTACTTGGGGGCAGGTAAGACGGTGCGGGTGCTCTGGACCCACGGAGGCACCCTCCACCACATGCCTGGTGGCGTTACCTGGTATGGGAGACCGGCCCATCCTCCATCCCTGCCAGCCTCCCTCCAGCAGACCTCTCCAGGTTCAGTGCTAAGGTCTTCTCCAAGGAGGCTCCAGCAGGCCAGGAGCCTGAGGTTAGGTGGGAATGCAATTGCAGCAAGAGGGACGACAAATAAGCCAATTTATTTTATCTCACCTGCTTGGAGTCAAGGTCTTTTTTGAATGGAAACAAGCAGATGTATGCAAATGTCATGTAAATTAGACCCTTCCTGGACTCATAGAAAGAAAATGGAAGGTCTGGTAGCATCCAGGGCCTGGCATGCATTTCGTCATATGTGTTGGGAATCTCTGTGTGCTGTGGGGGACAGGGTCATGGGGATGGCATGTCCTGAGGGCCAGGGGTTGGGGTTGTCAGGTCATCTGGAGTATCCTGGAGGTGGCAGGGGGCAGGGACCCCAGGGCTGCATGTTGTGGGTGGTTCCTTCCCCGACTCTGGCTCCTTTCTACCTGCCAGGGACCTTGCTCGGTTCAATTTCAGATGTGCTGGGGGACGGCCTCATCCCTCCTGCTTCCCAGAGATATTCCACATCTTCCTTGAGATCTGCCTTCCAGAGCCCTTCAGGGAAGTGTGGTAGCTCAGGCTTGTAATTCCAGTGACTCAGGAGGCTGAGGCAGAAGGATCGCTTGAGGCCAGGGGCTCAAGACCAGCCTGGGCAACATAGTAAGTGCTTCATTTCTAAAAATTAAAAAAGAAGACAAGCTCTACTTAGTGTCTACCCTGAATCCTTCTGTCTGCACAATAGTCTGTGCCATTGTGTTATATCCTGATGGAGACAGGTGGGCACAGAGTCCCCTAACTGGCTGCACACCGGACCCTTCTAGAGAGCCTCTCACACTTCTTGAGATGCTGGCTTGAGTGCTCAGGGTACCTGCAGGGGCCTCGTGTTTCAAGAGCTTCCTGATGACTGATCATTTGTTAGGAGCAGACGCTGGGTGCAGAGAGCACTCAGGGCTCCTTGAGCTGTCAGGCCCCACTCAGAGCACCTGCAGGATGCAGGGGCCTTGGGTACATGGTCTCCCGCAAGCCTCTCAGCAGCCCTGCAGCCTTCGAGGAAGTACCATCCCCATCTCTCCCGGAGGAAACAGGCTCAGAGGTGGGGCTTCTTTCCCAAGACCATTCAGCTGGGAGGCAGCAGAACAACGAGGACCTGGCTGTCTGGGACCCAGAGGCCACCTGCGCCTGCTGTGTCCTCCCAGTGTCCTTCTGGGGGCTTCCTGCAGAGCAGGGGGTGGGGATGAATGGCCCGCTGTGCTCAGGAGGGGCAGGTGGAGGCCGGGAGACTGTTGAATGGCCTGTTGTGTTCAGGATGGCCCCACCCCACCCCAACACGGATGTCAGTCGCACTGAGGTGGAGAGTGTGTGCATGCGTGTCTGAACTGCAGACATGATACTCTTCACCATAAACATGGCAGCGTGGGTTTCCTAAAGGCAAGGACATCCTCGTGTGTGACCACAGTTCAGTTGTTGAGGCACGGGGTGGACACTGGTGGAGGGATGGCTTGGGTTTGGTGCCGACTTGGGGCACAGGGCTTGTGTTTGGTGCTGGCTTGGGGCACAGGGCCTCTGGTCATGGGGAGTCGTGTGTGAAGATGGGAGCCATGGCCAGCATGTTCCTAGATCCCAGTTCTCTTGAGAAATGCTGCCTGTTTCACCACAAAGTCCTTTGTATCCTCCGTGTTGGACATGTTCCAAAACAATATGTTCTAAGATTTGGAGCTGGAAAGAAGAAACAAACATTTATTAGCTGCTTTCTATGTTCTGTGACTCATGCATTTCATCTTAGTTCTCGCATCCTGAGAGAGAGTAATTCATACATTTGTTAGGAGCAGATGCTGGGGTGCAGAGAGGTTAAGGAACTTGCCCAAGGTCACACAGCTGGTAGGAGGCAGAGCTAAGATTAAAACATAGGTGGGAGTTACTTCAGAGCTTAAGGCCTGGCCCAGTCATCCCTAGCTCTGTGTTTCTGGGCAAGTGTCTTAGCCTCTCTGAATCCAGTTTTCTCTTTCATAAATGAGGATAATCACGTCAGTCCCAGCTGCCAAATGGGACAGTGAGAAAGTGCTATCTACACTGTCTTACTCTGTTGCCCAGGCTGGGGTGCAGTGGTATGATCATGACTCACTGCAGCCTCCACCTTCTGAGCTCAGGTGATCCTCCTACCTCAGCCTCCCGAATAGCTGAGACAGGTATGTGCCACAATGCCTGGCTAATTTTTGTATTTTTTATAGAGATGGGGGTCTTGCTTTGTTGCCCACGCTGATCTCAAACTCCTGGGCTCAAGCGATCATGCCTTAGCGTCCCAAAGTGCTGGGATTACAGGTGTGAGCCACCCTGTCTGGCCTGGTTAGCATTTTATTGCGACACGAGTGGGGTTTGCCTTTGGGTTTGAGCCCATCCCCTGATGAGGGACTGGCTTGGCAGGGCCAGGGCCACTCAGTGATGGGCACTGACCTTTGCTTCAGGGATGGAGACAGAGCACACTACAGCTGTTCACGTGGCAGGAGGCCTGTGCCCTCCTCGAGGATGCTCTCCCATGTGTAGCCAGCCTCTTTCTTGTCCCCAGCCTCTTTTCTGCTTTTGATGACCTCTGAGGCTTCAGAGAGTGATGCCAGTGCCTTCCCACAGTTGTGATGCTGTGGCAGAGAAGGAGGACCACAGACTCTGCCCTCTGGGCCCCCCATCCTTTGTCCCCCTTCTGCCCTCTAAGCCCAGGTCTATCCCCTGCATCTTCCACCCCCTCCCCCTGCCCTCTAGACCCTGGCCCAACCTCCCTCCCCTCGCCCTGTAGGCCCCCTGCCCTTAGAATCCACCAACTAGGCCCCCCAAGAGAGACCTGCCTGACAGTTCAGGGATGAGCACAGGGCCCATGCTGGCTGCCTGGGTGCTGGCTGCCCTCGTCTGAAAGTGTGGGACCCCAGAGTCTGCCCCAGACGTCAGACCACTGACGTCTGGGGCAGACTCTGGGGTCCCACACTTTCAGAGGAGGGCAAGTCCCTTCCCTTCCAGTGACTTGAGCAATGAAGCAGCCTGGTCTGGGGCCCAAGCAGTCCTGGCAGAGCCCAGCCTTTGAAGGAAAGTTCAGAGGCTGCCCTGCCCCTGGGTCCCAGGGAGGCAGTCCTCACTTGGTGGGATCCGGCAGAGAAGTGACCAGGTGCTGGGGCTGGATGGCTGGAGAGGGCAGGGTGGGCGGCAGCTGGGCCCTGCCTAAGGGCTCGTCTGGACACACTGGTCTGGATGCCGGGCTGTGAGCCCTGCCAGACTGTGAGCCCCACCTGGAGCTGCCATGTGGTTCCTGGGATGCTCCAGGGCACTAAGCCCTGACAGGACCACAGCCCGTGCCCAGCTCTGCCCTGATGACCTGGGTCGTCTGTGTCCACATCTGCCTCACCGCTCCTACCCTTGCTGTGCTGGCATCCCTGGGTCAGACTCCTCCCCCGGGGCAAACTCCCCATCTCTCCAGTGGATCTGAGAGCAGGCCTGCAGCTTGGCAACTCACGTCCTCCATCCTCTGCAGCTAACCCGGATCATCCTCCGACCCTCTCTCTACTCCTGTGGACATCGAGAGTTTGGGACACAAGCCCAGAAAGGAAATGATTATTTCCAAACACAGCAGTGTTGAAATTGTGGAAAGAAAAAACCCACAAAAGCAAATGTGCTGTTTACTTTATGCAAAATGTGCTTTGAAAGGAATGTTAAGATCAGGCAAGACAGGAGTTCCTGGGGTAGGGAGTCTTCTCTGTAGAACTGGGGTGGTGATGGGGCCTGCGTAGGACGGTCGTGGGTGGGGAGGGGTGTTGTGTGCAAGTGTGGTCTCCACCTCCTAGGAATGTCTTTGCCTGGGGACAACAGGCATTTTGGAGGGCTCACTAAGCATCCTCCCAGCTAACCAGCACTTACGGGGTGCCAGACACTGCATCGGAGCTTGGTGGGTCAGACACGCCCCCAGCACACATCACACACGCATCACACACACATAACAGACACATCCCACACACATCATTCACATTGTACACACATCACACATGCATCACATACATCACACCCACATTGCATACATAACACACATGCATCACATACATCATACACATCACATAGACATCACACACACATCACATGGACATCACACACACACTGAACATGCATCACACTCATCATAAACACATTGTACACACGTGTGCTGGTGAAGGCATGGCAGCAGGTACACGTGACAGAGCGAGTTTGTGGAAGGAAAAGGAGCAAGGTTCTAGGAGGGTAGAGCCAAGGAGTTTGATTGGGGGTGCTGGGCTGGGGTGCAGTCAGGGGACTCAATGAAAGGACACATATCTGGGACTGGGGTATGTGTAAGATTTCACTGGTCAGGAGAACTTGGGGGCTTCAAGACATAGCATGGGCAGGCAGCACCATGGAGCTTCAGGAGAACTACGAGGAGGTCAGCCAGGCATGGGGTGGG
>CAUYQG010028612.1:0-18125 GCA_963574415.1 Tarsius wallacei | reverse complement strand
GCCGAACAGTGAGCGCAATGTGAGCAGGTGTATTTTCATGATGGAAGAACCGGTTACTGGTTTATCACCATTCAGGACATTTCTTCTGCAAATCATGATTCAACTTTCTCAAAACTTCCAGATGAAAACTTTGGTTGGCCATTTGGTCTGGAGGAGACATTCCAAGTGTACTACAAAGATAATTCCATTTTTTGAAAGGGGGGAGTCCCCCCGCCCCATATATTACAGCACTATTCACCATAGCAAAAACATGAATCCAAGCTAGGTGCCTATCAACAGTGGATTGGATAAAGAAAATGTGGTACATATACCATGGAATACTATACAATCATAATAAGGAATGAGATCATGTCCTTTGCAGTAACATGGAGGCAGCTAGAGGTCGATATTCTGAGCAATTTGCCATAGAAATAGAAAACCAAATAAACCCATGTTCTCACTGACACGCAGGAGCGAAACACTGGGTACACATGTTCATAAAAATGGAAAATAGACACCGGGAACTCCTAAGAGGAAGAAAAGGATTGAAAAACTTGAGTGGTGGGTTCAGTGGAAGCCAAGTCTCACCATTACATAATATAGTCATGTAACAAACCTGCACATGCACCCTCAAACCTAAAATAAAATAAAATTATTTTTAAAAAGAACTTTCCATTTTTCTGCATTTTTCTGTCTTTTACAATGAAAATACACTAATGGGCTTTTAAATTTTTATTTACTTAAAATAATATAAAGTTGGGCAGAAAGTAATAACTGTATTTATCCCTATAATGATGCTATACTTTATCTTATTTGATCTTAATAAAATTATGATATTGGTAGGGCTGGATACAAGGTTATTATTTCTACTTTACACAAAGGAAATTATTAGGAAGCTTGAGTGACCCAAAGTATGACAGTTTAGGTGGAAAAGAGTTTAAGGTCTTAACGCGGGTATTATAATGTTTTAATATGCTACATTGGCTTTGAGTGTAAGAAAAGCATCATTTATGAGAGAGACAGAGTAAAGCATTGAAGAATTTTCGTACAACCTAAGATTTTAAAATGTTCTCCTTTTTCATTTTTCAGCAATTTCAGATTCTTTGATTCAAAAGGCAAAAAGTTACAAAATTAAGATCACGCAATTCAAAAGGCAAAAAATTGCAAAGCACAGACAGCTAAAATCTCTCCTCCAAATTGCAAATGACTTGAGAGCTCTACTAGCCCTTAACTCAGAATCCAAGAACAGTAAAAGGGAGTCCAGAGAGGAAGGAAAAGCTCTGGATCAAAGTGACAGTGATATAACATTGACAAATACTGCTGCTTCTTTATTCCAACGAGTTCTTCCTCCAATATAAATTTTGTCCTAATCTGAAAAGAAAAAAATCCCTTTGATAGTGCCATTTACTCTGGAAAGGCAAAAATAAAATTTGTTCAAGAAAAATTATATTGCCCCTCTTGTGCTAGTCTAAGGAGTTGGCATACATGAGAAAACATTACAAATCCATTAATCTATTTAGAATACATGCTTTTAATTTGCTCTATTTGTTGATGTCTGCTAAAGTATTCTTAATAGTTTTTGCATTTGTTTTTCATACTCTAGCCTAAGGAAATGATCCTAAATATAAAATACATTTATGCGCAGAAATGCAAAAATTGTGAAGCATTTGAAAAAAAAAGTCTAATATGTAAATTTGGGAACAAAACATTTAGTTAACTGTTACTATAGCCGTGTTAAAAATGATATATATGAGCCGGGCTCGGTGGCTCAGCCTGTAATCCCGCGACTTGGGAGGCTGAGATGAGTGGATTGCCTGAGCCCGCGGGTTCAAGACCCACCTGGACAACTTGGCGAGACCTCATCTCTACAATAAATCAAAAAACTTAGCCGGGTGTGGTAGTGCGCGCTTGTAGTTCCAGCTACTTGGAAGGCTGAGGCGGAAGGATCGCTGGAGCCCAGCAGGTCGAGGCTGCGGTGGCCGGGAGTGGCCACTGCACTCCAGTCTGGGCGACGGAGTGAGACTCCAACTCAAAAAAAAAAAAATGACATATATGAAAGTTATTAATCAATTCATAGGAGACCCACAATAATGCTAAGTGAGAGAAAAATGCCTGTATACAAGACCAAGTAAAATAAATATGATCCTATGAATATTTAAAATTATTCATGTACATGCACAAAACACACAAGAATAAGATGGAATATACCAAAATATGCACACGGTTTTCAGATAATGGGAATATATATATGCTTTTATAATTTTAAATATTGTCCAAATTTTCTGTAGTAAACATGTTTAAAAATAAATAAGATAATTTAAATTGTAGCTAATTAATGTCCTACATAGTTTAAAATGTTTTCTGAATATAGTTCATTAAGATATTTCTCTGATAAAATTACTTACATTAAAAACACTGAAACGTTAATAATTTCTGGTGTTTGATGCAATCTTGAAAAGTAGTTTGCTTTTTATAAATTGTTATAATAATGCACACATATGGACCATGTTACTAGATAATGTAGTCTGCAAATTAACATTTTTACATCATTTTATATGAAGTGAATAAGTTAGAATTTTGTTTCTGACATGCTTTTTTGTGATAATTAACAAAACAGTACAAAAGAATTGATAATTACTAACACTAGGTAGAATCTTATTTTTTGTAAGAGTTTTTGTAAAAACTTTGTTAGAACTTTTAAAAACTATGATTATAATAGTAGTTGAAATAAATTTTAATCTGCCAGATGCATCACAGGTGCCAAAATTTTTATAACTTTAAAATATCTCTGTGATGGTTTCATTCACCATTTGTGAGATACAGAATTTCACAAAATTTTGGAACATGCACTATTTCAGTTTTTCATCAGCTCAATTATTTGTGAGACAAATTGCTCCAGAAGCTTTGGAAAATTTTATGTTACTATCATGGCACCTTAATTAATATAATTAATATTAATAATTCAAAATTTATATAAAAACTATATTTGGTTCCTCTAATATAAATTCCCCTCTTTATCTCATTTTTCAAATGGAATATAAAGTGGTTACCAGAACATAGATCTCTTTTTCACGGTGTTGATGATAGGTTCTGACTTTGAAAAAAAAATCTTGTTATGAATGCTAGAAAACTTAGACTTTTAGATATGTTCTCCATGATGAAAAGATGCATTTGAAATAGAACATAGTAATTCGAAAGAAAGAGACATTGTCAGAAAACCCTTAAGTGGAAATAAAAATTATAACTTAGAATTAAATATACATTGCTAGCAATCATTTTCCTGTAACATCGTTTTATCAGTTTTCACTCTGAAGAACAATTGCTGCTAGAATATTATTTGGAACCACATAGGCGGAAAAAAAGAAAAATACTGCAATTTTAAAAATTGTACTCATTTGATGACGATCTCATGAAAAATCATCATGAATTATAAACAATAAAATAACCAAAATTGTAGTGACTTCAAGGAGTTCTCAAGCTGAACTGCTTTCCATGGATTAATTGTTAAGCATTCTGTAAGAAAATTGAATGATAACAATTGGCTAATTATCAGGAACAGAAAAATTAACTAACAATTTCCTGCCAGGTAAAACTTATACTCATCTATTCCTAAAACAGCCACAATATTCCAAAAAAAAAAAAAATTAAGCAAATAGAGAAAACTCTAAAATAATTTATTAGTTAGCAAATTTTGCTAGAAAGTAAGAGAGGAGGAAGAGTTAAAGCATAGTAAAGGGAAAAACACTCGTTTTTCAGTCTGGATCAGGTACAAGAATGAGGACAGAGAAGCTTCAAAGTGGGTAAAAGTTTGTAATGTTAACAATTTCTCTTGACTAGATTGGAGTGATAGGATAATTATCATACTGAAGTAAACTTTTTATCGTCAAGACAGACGAGTTTTTCAATGACTGCATAAGAGAGACAGTAAGATGCTGAGACTTCTATCTAAAAAAGAAAACAAAGAGTTAGACCACAGAACAGGTCTGAAGAAAAAAAAGGAGAAAGGCTAAAGTTAGTTTGTGCTTACATATCAAGTTTGCCTTTTTCAATAAACTTAAGCCATTATAAAAATGATGATAAAAATAACTTTATAACATGTGAGTGCTTACTATATTCCAGGAGCTACTCTAAACACGAAACATATATGTTTCGTATTTAGTGTTTGCAGTATTTTTCTTTTTTCCCCCCATGTGTTTCCAAATAACATTCTAGCAGCAATTGTTCTTCAGAGTGATACACATTCATTTAACCTTTTGTATAACCTTAGAGGTAGGTACAATTATTAACCCCCATAGAGAAGAAGAGAGAAATCCAAAAGTAACTTTCTAAAATACACACATTCAGTATACTATGGAGGTAAGATTTATCACAGCAAAAAACTGGGAACAACAAACACAACGATCCAGTTAAACAAGAATAGTATCAGTTTATAATTTTGTCAAAAATACAGCCAGTGAGAAACAGCTAGAAGAAAATTTTTCTAATGTGAATGAAACAGTGATCGTTTTAAGTTTATGTTTTCTGTGACGTCCTATTTATATATTGTGACAACATTATTTCTCTCCTGGAAAACAAATTTATATTAAAATGAGAGAGGAATGCACTTTTTTTTTTTAGTTGGGGGTCTCACTCTGTCACTCGGGTGGGAATACAGAGGCATGATCATAGCTCACTGCAGCCTCAGCCCTCTGGGCTTAGGCAATACTTCCACCTCAGCCTCCTGAGTAGCTGGGACTACATGTGCATGCCACCATGTCTACTTATTGTTTTTATTTTTCAGTAGGGAAGGGTCTTGACCAGGCTGGTCTCAAACTCCTGAGCTCAAGCAATCCTCGTGCCTCAAAATCCAAGTGCTAGGACTACAGGCGTGAGCCACTGTAGCCACCCAGGACTCTACTTTTGAAAGTTTTGCTTAAGCCTAGTCAAGTGGCTTATATTTTAAAAATTGACTTTTTAGTATTGCGAGAATAGCAATGGCAATAACAAGACTGAGTTACTCCTTATTGAAAACTAATAATGAAGGGATCAATTAAGCAAGAAGATATAACAACTGTGTGTTATATCCAGAGCACCCAAATACATAAAGCAAACATTATTAGAACTAAAGGGAGAGCTAGACTG
The DNA here is from genome assembly GCA_963574415.1 of Tarsius wallacei. Taxonomy (NCBI): domain Eukaryota; kingdom Metazoa; phylum Chordata; class Mammalia; order Primates; family Tarsiidae; genus Tarsius; species Tarsius wallacei. The sequence goes on along the minus strand of CAUYQG010028612.1, from coordinate 13,025 downwards.
ATATGATATAAAATAATAGAAAAGGACTTCTATAGGCTCCAGTCTTAACAATGAACACATCATCTAGAAAGAAAACAATGAAAGATCAAACTTAAACTACACCATAAAACAAATAGAACTAACACATTTAAAGAGCATTACATCCAATAACTGTAGAATACATGTTCTTCTCAAATGTACACACCAGGATGATGATATGTCAGACCACAAAACAAGTCTTGACAAACATAAAAATATGGAGATCAAGAAACTATCTTGTCAGACCTCAGTAGTATAAAACTAGAAATCAATAAGAAAAACTTTTAAAATGTTATTAATTCTAATGGAAATTAAACAATATGCTCCTAAATAACCAATGTCAATAAAGATATTAGAAGGAAATTCAGAAATTACTTGAGACAAATGAGAATGGAAACACAGCATATCAAAATCTATGAGATACAGCAAAAGCAGTTCTAAAAGAGAAGATCATAGCAATAAATGCCAACATCAAAAAAGAACAAAGATTGATAATAAACAGACTAACCATGTATCTCAAGGAATTAGAAAATCAAGAACTAAACCTAATATTGGTAGAAGGAAGGATATAATAAATTCCAGAGCTTAAATAAACAAAATTGAGACAAAAAATTTCAAAAGATCAATAAAACAAGAAGTGTTTTTTTTAAAGGTAAAACCAATAAACCTTCTGAGGATGGGGAGACACCTCTTATCAACAAGGGTACCTGAACGAAATATTTTTGTATGCCTAACCCCTAACTGTACCCCACAATAACATAATAAAATAAAATAATATATATTAAAAAAAAAAGAAAATTAGAAGAAATAATAAATATATGTGAATACATAAAAAAAAATAAAATAAAATAAAATAAAATAAAATTAAACATATGCTTAAAACATGATAAAAATAAAGTTTAACACTGCCTCAATGTGAATAAGACCTTATAGAAATGTTGGTTCCTTTTTTTCTCATTTATCTAGACTAACCAAGAAAAAAAGAGAAAAAGCCCAAATAAATAAAATCAGAGATGAAAAAGGAGACATTATCACTAATTTCACACAAATGCAAAGAATCATGAGACATTACTATGAACTACTATATGCCAACAGATTTAAGAACATAGAAGAAATGGATAAATTCCTAAACAAATACAATTTATCAAGATTAAATTATGAATAAATATAATATCAGACCAATAATTAGTGAGACATTAAAATCTGCAATAAAACATCTTCTATTAAAAAAAACTCCCCCCCCTTACTTTCACTCTCACTGTCTTTAATTTACTTTTAAATAAACTATATTTTTAAATCTAACAAAGAAAAATCCCAGGACCTGATGGCTTCACTGCTAAATTCTGCCAAACATTTAAAAAAGAACTAGTACAAATTTTCCAAACTATTTTATAAAATGGAAGAGCAATAAATACTTTCTAACTTATTTAAAAGTCCAGTATTATCCTTGATTCCCAAACCAGACAAAGATACACCACAAAAAGAAAACTAGAGGCCTATAACCCTGATGAATACAGATATAAAAATTATGAACAATATGCCAGGAAACCAAATTCAACAGTACATCAAAGAGATTTGCAATATGATCAAGTCTAATTCATCCCAGCGATGAATTAGGATGGTTCAAATGAACCAAATGAATAATTGTGATACTTCATATCAACAAAAAGAAAGTCAAAGCCATATGACTATTTCAACAGATGCAGAAAAAGCATTTGACATAATTCAACATTTCTTTATGATAAAAACTCTCTACAAATTAAGCACAGAAGGTATGTACCTTAGCACAATAAAGGGCATTTATGACAAATCCATAGCTAGCGTTATACCGAACAGGAAAAAGGCGAAAACTTTTCTTGTAAGATCAGGAACAAGACAATGATGCCGACAAGTACTTTTATTTACTATAGTACTGGAAGTCCTAACTAGAACAATTAGATAGAAGCTTGAAAAGTTCTTGTGCACTGGGATATGCTCTCTTGCTGTTCTTGTTCCATCATAATTGTGAGAACATTTCTAGGCTACCTTGCTAAGGAAATGTGGGAAACACCTGCAAGAGAGCTGAGGTATCACTACGTTGGCAATTCTGCAGGCAGCATCCCCAACCCCAGAGCCTCCAACTGACTACAGACAGATAGATGCAGGAAAGAGCCCCACTGAGCTATGTGGCACTAAATTAAGATCAACAAAAATGCCCAGGCAATCATAGACTTGTGAGATATTAATAAAAATTAGTTTTGTCAGTTCTTTTGCCAAAACAGTAAATTACCAAGGAGAATTCTGATTGGAAAATGATTGTCATGGAATGTTTAAAATGTCAGGCCGGGAGTGGTGGCTTAAGCTTCTAATCCCAGCACTTTGGGAGGTCGAGGCGAGAGGATTGCCTGAGCTCAGGGGTTCAAGACCAGTCTGGACAATTTGGTGAGACTTCGTCTCTACAATCAATAAAAAAAAAAAAATTAGCTTGGCATGATAGTGCACACCTGTAGTCCCAGCTACTTAGAAGGCTCTGGTGGAAGGATCACCTGAGCCCAGCAGGTCGAGGCTGCGGTGGCTGTGAGCGTGCCACTGCACTCCGACCTGGGCGACAGAGTGAGACTGCAACTCAATCAATCAAAATGTCATCATTCTAATCAGAATTTTTTCCGTTCAGTTATCTTTTTGGGAAAAGAACTGAAACAGTACTCCTCACCATTGCATTTGTTAAATGTTTCTTATTTGACTCTCACAGGAATTGAATTTGCATCCACTACTCTAGTTACAGTTAGTATCAAACTTACCCTTGCTAAAAGTAGAGTTAGAAAACCTTAGCTTATATCAGAAACAAAGTTCTATAAGTACGATGTACTTCCAGAATAAAATGTTTTAATCAGCAGTTGAATATAATTATTTTAAAGTCTAAAAACAGTTTTTTCAAGTTAAAGATGTAAACAAATTATCTAATTGTAGAAATACAAAATTGGAAGAATCCACAAAAGATTCTAACACCTGGTAAATAAGTACAATTTTAAAATCAGCATACATTTTAGGATACAAGTTAACATGTACAATTCTTATTTACCTTTGCTCTCTATTTTATTAAAATACTATGCTATCTGTAGTAACTAGAGTCGTGATTTGTTTGCCAAACTTCTGCAAAGCAGGTACTTTCTTAGCGAACAAATATAGACATGTTTTTCTGTTTAGGTAAATGTTAATAACCACAGCTGCTTTGGTAATTCAGTTATTCAGCAAAGACATTGTAAACTACTTGAAAAGAAACCATCTGGTTTGCAGTTGTGAAACTGAAACCAATTAAAACATTTAAGTGACATTTTGTTTTTCATTTTAATCTGTAAAAATACATTTTGCAAGTTCCAATTAGTGGCTAATTTTTCTCTATTATTTTTATAAAATGAGTCTGACTCAAATAATTTTTAAGTACAATAAAGCTGTTCCTATAATTGATATTATATTGGAACACCAGATGAGTTAAATAATAAAAAAATATAAAATATGCATACATCAATACACAGGGGAACAAATAGTCTAGTACACAAAATCTCTAAGTATTAAACTGACAGCAGAAGAAAATATCCACCACTTTGCAAGAATCAGTTAGGTGTACCTAAGAATTCAGGTAAGGGACTATATCAGCGAAAAAAACAAACAAAATACCCCCACAGGACTCAAAGCTTGTAATTAGAAAGTACATTTGTTTTTACTCAATTTCCCTTGAAAATTTGTTCAGCAGTATGAATTCTTCCTTTTGCCCCTGGAATAGTGCACAGGTAGCACCATGACTGTTCTCAGTTTTAGATACTAGAAATTACTATGATCATTCTGGGTTTCAAAGCTTTGAATGTTAAATTTCATGTAATAGTCAAAGTATCCAACTCTGTTCAAAATTAGAGCTACTCCAGGTTCCCCAGGTGGAACTTGTAGCCCTACAATACGTAAGAGGTCGGTAAAAGGGGGAGGGTACTTTTTTGTATCTTTTTCTGTCTTGCTCTTCCGCTGAAGTCTTCACTCCTGCACCTCCATTTTGCTAACTGTGGTTTTCACTCTTCCCTCCAGTGTCAATGAAGGCATGCGACTGTTACTTGATGAATGCTGTCGTAAATTGCCTTTGGTATCTCAAGGGCTGGCCAGTACTGAAAGTTAGCACTTTCTCTTCTGAGAAACTTTCATATATTTGTCCTACCATAGTCTCCTCCAACTCCAGGTGGTCTCTGATCGGCAGTTTCCTTGACTAGTATGAAGGCACTTCATTCCATTTGTTGCTCACTTCTACCTCTGCCACAAGGGATCTGGTGATCCACCTCTAACTTATTTTGAGGCTCGTTGCCCTCTCTAGAGCTGCTTGCAAAGTATCTAATAAAACATTTATGCCAGCTGTCTCTCTTGACCACATAAGATGGGCAGGAAACACTTAGGCATCCTTAACCCCACACCATCTAGGACTACAGGACTATTTTAATAAAGGAATTCATCCCATCTCCCATTGCAGCTAGCCATCCCTTGCCCTCTGTGTTTCCCTGGAACTCCCTAACTGTGAGGCCACAGCTCAAACTCTATGGGTATTCTGTTAGAAATCCTCACTCTGGACTTGAGATGAAGAGGGAATCATAGGTTTGTTCCCAAAAAGTCTTCATGACAAATCTCTCCCCACCCTCTCTCTGTTCTCTTTACTGTTTATATTCCCAGTGAGAGTAAGAGGGTTTTTTTTAGAGTCAAGAAGCTAATTCACAGGTCATTCCTTTGAAATTTTTCATTTTGTCCTGGCTTTTCACTTTAGAATTTCATAACCCATTACTTTCTAATGTTTTAATTAAATTTTCGTTGGCAATTGGCCTTAATAGTGTTCTTTTCCTCCTAATAATCCCTAGCCAGGGCAAATATTTAAATAATGTACAGAGAAAATAGTACCACCTTTAAGACAATAGTAGTATTGCAAACGTTCGACACCTCATATAAATCATCTTTCCATATTTTCTATAATGTTGCAGATTGGAGCACAAAAAGTTAATAAAATAAAAGAATTGATTTTTCTTTGTTGTGGCTATTGCCATTGTCAGTCTGGCATCCTAGTCATCCCCTTTTGAAAGAGTCTCACATCTTGACCGTAGGTGGAATCATGTAACCCAGGCTGGACCATCCATAATATTCTTTAGTTCTGAACACAGGGATTGGGCCAGGGATGCATATATGCTTTCAGGATTCAATTAGAATCCTTCTCTAAAAATCCTTTTCTGTTAGAGATGATAATAAGACTCTTTCTTTTCTCCATGACCATGAAGCTCAAAGCATGAGACCCCAGAACTTCCAGCAGCCATGTCTTTGACACTCAGAAAGAAGCTTATATTAGAGGCAGAGAATCCCTGACACCCCCAAGGCTGTCCTAGTTCTTCACATCTTCCTTTATGTGGTCCTCTCAAGCATCTTCCCTATAAATCTCCTTTTCTCTTAAGATGGTTTAAGAGTTGTTTCTATCACTTTCAGTCAAACATAAGTGGGCTTTGAATAATTAATTCTCAAATGATATTTAGTATTTGGGATTATAAAAATATTTAAGCCCAAATTAACAAGAATAAGCCCAATTTTAACAACAACTATAATACCATTGATATTAAACATAGCTAAAATAATTTGAAAGGCGTAGACAAAAAATAAAAGAAGATATCCCACTACTTAGCATTCAAGGGAGAAAATTGACAGTAGCAACCGAAAACATAAGAATATCTTTTCAATTTCCTGATTTTGTGACAACGAAGTTATTTATATTCCTGTTTCTTGTAGGTCCTTTTTGGGGGGTGGTCTAAAGATCAATGTAGCAAGTTCAAAATAGACTAACTAATGGTCAATGAGAGCATCGTTTTCAATTACATAATATACATAATAGAAAGATGAAAATGTAAATTTCTCTTCTCAACCAAAGAAAAATACAAGAGAATACATAAAGTACTAACTTTTAAGGAATATATCCCTTAAAGAAGGAGAAAAATTAACACGTCATAAAAACCTTACCCAGATCCAAATATTTCACATTTGCTTTTATCTATTTATTTATCACCTCTCTCAAAAATGACTTAAAATAGTAAGAGAGCACTTGGATGCCAACCTTCCAACAATTTGAATATCTCATTCAATGAGTCTCCAAAATACTTAAGACAACTTGTGGTCATGGAATCATCTTATCATCCCTGTTATTATTTGTTCCAGTTTCAGAGACCTTTTACAGAAAGCATAAAGGTGAAGACCGTTTAATTCCCTCAGAATAATTTGCCACATAAGTAATATAGTGATATATCCTATATATATATATTTTGAATTGAAGTCTCACTCCGTAGCCCAGGCTGGAGTGTAGCGGCATACTCAGCATCGACCTGCTGGGCTCCAGCGATCCTTCGGCCTCAGCCTTCCAAGTAGCTGGAACTACAGGCCCGCATTACCATGCCCGGCTAATTTTTGATTTATTGCAGAGACAAGGTCTCGCCAAGCTGCCCAGACTAGTCTCGACATGTGGGTTCAGACAATCCACTCACCTCGGACTCCCAAAGTGCTGGGATGACAGTCTGAGCCATCGAGCCTGGCCTATAGTGATATATTTAAAAAGCAAACTGACCCAACTTATAGTCCTCATTTTGCTATTGAATATAATTTAGATTATGGGCATAGAAATAGAAACAGGTTCATGCAGAAAGACGAAAGTCCATAGAATGAGTAACTTATCTGTGATCTAGAATTTCAAATAAACTTTCTCTTAATTATTGTAAGAAATTCACATACTATCATATTTTTTAATGTAGCAACTGTTCAACAACAATAAGATGTTTTCCACACTTTAAAAGACTCTTATGATCAAAGGGAGAAGATGACCAGGCAAACTCAGAACATACAGTAAAATATTATCATGGCTCTAATGGAAATGTGTGTGCGGGTGTATGTCTACAAAAGAAGTAACAGGATTAGAAAAGATCTAAATTTACATGGTTTGAGATTGGATTTGGAAATTGGAGAGTGCTTCACAGAAGAAGTAACATTCGATTTCAAAATTGAAGAATTTGTGAGAGTTTTCCAGGGAGTTAAGGGAATGTAAGGCATTCTAAGCAAAGGGAATATAAAATACAAAAGTGTGTAGATGTGAAAAAGCAAGATACAGTCTATACCCAGGCTGCTAAACTCCAAGGTAAGTAGTAAATGATAAATGAATCGGCAAGGGCCATACTATTAAGTATAGCATGTTTTGATTTTTATCCTGTAGCTCATTGGTGGAGAGTGAATTAAAGTCTTCTAAGCAGGGTTGTAATATAATCCAATTTTCAGTTTAAACTTAAAAAATGTATACTAGTGCATAAATGACTTTGGTCACTGTCCTACTTTTTAAGGGCCTAAGGAACTATATTTACATAGTTATATGAACATAGAGGCCAGATGAGGGTTGAAAGGGATAGTTGAATGGAATAAGTATTAAATACAGGCCAGATTGAAGGTGCTTGCCATCTGAGCTACTTGAAGTCTATCAGAACTTTATAAAAACACATGGGGCTTCTTAATAGGGACCTCATATTTCTTAACGCATGGCTTAATTTTAAATTTTTATTTTAATGTTCATTACAAATGAGTATGCTTGAAATGCTAAATTCTCTAAATATACTGCTAAAATAAAAAAGTATTCCTCATTAGACATTCATTTTAAATCAGTTTACTTGTAAAAAGAAGAAAATAGCTTACCAGAATTCTATCATTATAAAGTAGCTTTTCTTGTTACATGGGGGATAAATCAAATATAATAAATATATTTTTTTAATTTATAGTTTCTCTTTGTAAAGTAGAACATTCAGAACAGAAGTAATTTTGTACTCTACTGTCAAGCAAATATCTCTTACTTTTCATATGTTTTTCATAATCCTCATAACTATCCCAGACAATTCCAGAGCTATTTATATTTAAGCAAGATTTTGCTTTCTCTTAGCTTGAGTTCTCCATCATTTTGATCCTCAAGTAAAGTTGAAATAGTAATTTTGGGACATGAAAACATGATCTAGGGGAATCATTGGTTATTGTGGTCAATTGTGGCTTTATCGTCCCCTTTAACACAAATGAGAAAAATTGCAAAAAAGAATATTTGTATAAATTATTCAAACAGTAGTAAAATTTGATCCATAGCAATGGAAAATAATAGCTAACATAGCTCCTTTATAAAAGTGTCCAGTTTCCATATTCATAGAGGTACAAAGCATCCTCTTAAAAAAAAAACCAGTGCTTTTTTAAAGGCCATCTTCTTCCATGCATGCAAAATATATTCAGCTTGTATGAAAATCATCATTTCATATGCCTTTTTTATTATATTGCTTAGCAAAGCATGCGGTAGAGGGGCAGCAGTAGGCCTGAAAGAAGGTGAATTGATCACAGCTTCCAGAGCTTTGAGCCACACTTTTGGCATCTAAAACAAAGACAAATGTATTAGCTGTTGCTGCAGTATTTGGGTACAAATGTGTCTTATGCACAAGGGTCATATATTTGTATTTTTCTGTATTGTAATGGATTGAGTCCCATAGCACTATAATATTTATATTTACAAATAGAAACCACATTTATTCTGGATGCATTTGTAACTAAATGTTCAATTCACAGCTTTATCGCTTGTTTTATGAGTCCATTTGGCTTGGCACAGGAAAAAAAATAATTAATCTATTCAGGGCCTGGTCTTTATTTATGCAGAAACTGCTTATTTATTAACATTAAGCATCTCCCATTTGGTCTCAAAGAGACATATAGTTACATGGAAACAGAGCAGCTTTCAGTAGATGATTGCACAACTGCAGATGCTTTTTTTCCGACACCGTCACAGCTGAGGAGGTCCAAGCAAATGAAAAACAGTTCTGATGAAGTGAGAAACAGAAAAGCGGTACCATGCAAACGTTATTACATAATAAAATGCAGGCCAGCACACATTTTTAAAACTCTCTTTATTAAATTTATGTGAATCAGGAGGAAAGGGTGAAAAGTATATTTACTGATGATAAAAATTATTCTCTGGATAATTTCAGTCATCTCATTTCAAATGTACGCTTTACAGGTTTCTAGTTTTTCCTGCATCGTTTTCAGCTCCTTGTCATCTACCCCAAAGTTAAACTTTTTTGATTTAATAAAGAAATAGAATTTGCAGGTAGTATGTTCCTGAACAGTCTAGTACCAAGTGATGTAACAAAACACTTAAACGAAAATTAGTAGGCTGTTCTCACTAATCTGAGTCTTAAAATATTTTCAGATGATTTATCTTAACCCATTTCAACAGCCATGTTAGTGTGTGTGTCTCTCCTGCCCCACCAGGAACGATGCCAACTGTGCAATGCATGAAGTCATGGGATGTGCTATGATGCTATCTCTGAAAGATTTCCAGCCTAAGTTATACTCACAGCATTATACTACAGGGAGGCTAGCACCCTGATGGATTCTTAAAGCACATACAGATGTGTTTTATTTTTTATATGCAGTGCTAGAAATATTGCTTACCCTTCTGGAATGTACCAATACAGAGACAGTTACAAATACTAAACTCATTTTAAAACATACACAAGTGAATTAAGCATGTTTATTTCTTGCTACCAAAAGCTTTTCCTCCATTTTTGTATGCATATGTATGCATGTGTATTTATTTGTATACATATATTCACATATGTACATATATGAAGTTTTGCCATATATTTAATCATTTTAGTTCAGTTAATCTTCTCTAAGTATATTTCCTCATATTTAATTAGTGCACGTAGCATACAATGGAAAATAATTTTTTTCTTTTCATTTTTACTATCATTAATTAACACAATAACTATGCTGAATGTTTAACATACATTATCTCATTTAATCCTCATGATGACTTTATAAAGTGAGGATTCTTACGTCTATTTCACTTATGAGGAAATTGTACCTCAGAGAAATTGGGGCTTATGTGAGACAATCAATTAATACAAAAATAATACAAAATTCAAATTCAGACTGAAGCTCCAAAGTGAATGCTCTTAACGAATATTTCTTTCAAGTCAACTAACCAGTAGACTAACTCAATATTTTAGCACAAAAGGAATATAAAGTGACTCTAATTAAGTATATTTAATTTAAAATATTATAATAAATGAATAAAACATATTCATTTTAGCCAAAGGCAATGGAAGAGAATTTATTGCTCTACTAAGTCTCTAACCCTAAAAGTCTTCCTGTTCCCTAAGACCAATCTCTGAAATATTTGAGAGGAATGTAAATCTATCATAGGATCTGAGATATTTTGACACTTTACATTTGTGTAGCATTTCTTTAAATGTTGTTGGTGATTTGACTTCTCCAGAATTGCCATTTGCTCAAGTTCAAGTCACCCAAGACAGCTTTGCATACTGTTCCTTCAAGAGACGGTGTCACATGTTTAATTTCTGTACAGTGAGTTCTGGGCTTCTGGCATATATTTCTTCTTCTGTTCTTTGTACTTGCTTTAGAGGTGTATCCAAAGATAGAAAAGATAGGCATGAAATGAAAAGGTCCTGTTACCATAAACTTCAGAGAAAACAATAATACATTATCAAATTTTGTCATTTTGTTTGAATTTACTAGTATTATGAAGTGTTACTTCCAGCATAATCATTTGCAGCTCTTTTTCAGAGGTAGAACAAAGAAGATGAAGCTAGCAATTTTCTAAAATACAGCAAGTACATTCAGAGTTAGCCTAATACATAAGCAAACTATATTTGAAATCCAAATCTACTGGACTTATAAAAATTATAACTTATTTTTATTAGCAAAAACAGCTGTGGTACTACCTGGGGTATATAAACCAGTTAAACAAATCATAGCTTTGATGCTACAGTCAATATGATTATTTTTCACAGAAATAAAATAGTTAATCCCCTTTTCAAAATGTGGGAAATTAATTAGATAGTAATGAATCTATACGTTCTTTTCTTCCTACCCCTGAACTTCACTCTACCAGTGGACTTATGTAACTCTTTCTCAAAAACAGAAAGAAATAGCAGAAAATGTTCAGTGCAAACAAATAAAGAAGACTTTCCGGGATACTGAATGATATAGCAGATATTTTTCTGTCTAAGCATTGGAGAAGAATAAAAATGTTTTTATTTATAATTTTGTAGAGATCTTTCTTATAGTAACACAGAAAAAAATAGTTAGCTTTAGTCACAAAAAGACAAGTAAATGTGACTAATGTTGAACACCAAGCAATTGCAAATAAAGGAATTAAGAATTCTTTGCAATCACTATAAAATCATGATAAAATAATATAATCATTCTGACATTGTCTAGCCTGAGTTATATTGTTGAAACTTAAAGAGATAGAATGCATAATTTGGAACCAGGACAATAAATAAAGAATGGAATCTAGATCAGAGTAGAACAGAGAATTCCCATAACACATCTGAACAAGAGTCTCATCATTTTCTGGTAATGAGGCATTAAAAGTAACTATAAGTTTGTACGTGAGCACAACTGTGAGACACTGATATACCAAGGTTATGAAATCTTACTGAGTTGTTAGTACAGTGCTGCCAACGTAAGGGCACAGTGGCAGTTTGTGAACTTAATTGTCAGACCTTGTATATATTGATATTTTCTGCTATTTATATTTTAGATGCTTAGAAGCTCATACTGGAAACTAATAAAAGTGGTTAATTATGGAGAAGGATGGAACTGGGAAGATAAAGAACAGAAGCACTTAATCGTTTTTAATGTCTGAACAATACAAATGTATTATCCGAAATTTTTTTTTTGAGTTGGAGTCTCACTCCATTGCCCAGGCTGCAGCACAGTGACACTTCATGGTCACCCCAGCTTCGATCTGCTGGACTCAGGCGATCCTTCCACCTCAGCCTTCCAAATAACCAGAACTACAGGCATGCATTACCACACCCGGCTAATTTTTTTTTTTTTTTTTACTGTAGAGGTGAGGTCTCGCCAAGTTGCCCAAGCTGTTCTTAAACCCATGGGTTCAGGCAATACCCTCACCTCGGCCTCCCAACTGCTGGAATTACAGGCTTGAGCCACCGTGCCCAGCTATCTGAATGTTTTCATTTAACATGAGTGAAAAAGCCAATATTTAAATTGAGCTTTGCCTATGAATTGCAATTGAATTTTTAACAAATTGGACACCCACTAATGATAAAACTCTCAATAAACTAGAAATAGAAGGGAAATTTTTTAACCAGACAAGGAGTATATAATATATACTTAATGGTGAAAACTAAATGCTTCCCATTAAGATGAGGAGCAAACCAAGGACATTCATCTCACTCCTTTCATTTAACATTGTGCTAAAAGTCCTTGTCAGGTGAATAAGGCAGAAAAAATTAATAGAAGGTATACAGATATAAAAGGAAAAGGTAAAACTGTCTTTACTTACAAATAAAATAATTGAGCACATATTTCTAAGGAATTATAAAATAACTATGAGTACTAATAAGTGAATTTAACAAGATTATAGCAAGTCATATAAAATATAAGGACATATAAAATCAATTGTATGTGTATATGCTATCAACAAACAATTGGAAATTCAAAGCTATAAAATACCATTTTCATTTTTTCTCTTTTAATTTTTAAAATAAGTTTAAAAATTTTTTTGACTACTTGCTAGTTCATCTATTTTTTAAACATTTTCCCTTTGTGCATGAACGTGTATGTGAGGGTTTGATCTGCTTCCCCCCAAATATTTTTTCTTTTCTTTTTCTGTTTCTTTCTTCTTTTATTTGTTGTTTTCTGTTTACGTGTGTATGTGGATGACTGAGTGTTCATATTTCAATTTTGTTGTTGTTGTTGGTTTGTTTTTGCTCTTTGGTTCTTCTGGGGGTTTTTTATTTTCATTTTTTATAGTTTAAGGAGTGTGTCAATATATGTGTGAGGGTTCAACCTGAACTTCATTTTTTTTTCTTCCTTCTGGTCTTTCTGTTTTTCTTCTCTGTTCACTTTATGTTAGGCATGTGTGTGTGTGTTTAGTTTTCTTGATTTGTTGTTGTTTGTTTTGT
>CAUYQG010028610.1:0-17892 GCA_963574415.1 Tarsius wallacei | reverse complement strand
TTTGGAGTGGATTTTAAATGTCATTCAATCACTATCTCTACTGACAAATGAGAATATTTAAGCTTAGAGAAATGTAATGACTTTTCCAAAATTTCAAGGTCAGTGGAGAAGTCCCAAACTAAGTATTTTGTCCATTAACCTCAACCATGACTTTAACTTATTTTCCCTAAATTCATTTTCTCTTGCTGCTTTTAGGATTTTTTCTTTTATACCTACTTTGTTCAGGCAGATTATTATGTGTCTAGGAGTTGGTCTTCTCATTTGTGTCTTGCTGGGGTTCTCTGAATTGCTTGTGTTTGAATTTTCACATCATTAATAAGGTGAGGGAAGTTTTCTTGAATAATTTCATGGAATGTTTGTTCCAGGGTGGTCTCTGTCTCTCTTTCTGCCTCAGGAAGTCCAATTACTCTTAGGTTTGTTCTCTTGAAGTAGTCACTCATGTCTTGAAGATTTTGTTGTGCCTTTTTAAGCTTCTTTTCTATATTTTTGACAGTTTGGCTTAGTTCTATATTTTGACCTTCAAGTTCTGAGATTCTGTCTTCTGCTTGGCTAATTCTGCTTTCCATGCTTCTCAGTTTGTTATTTATTTCAATCGCAGTATTCTTTACTGCTGTTGTCTCAGTTATCAACTCCTTCCTATTTCCCTCTTGTCTCTCCTCCATTCTTTTTATTCTCTCTATTAATGTCTTGATATCTGGGTTTGTAGTATGTGACCAGTCATTCTGGGGACTCTTCATTGTTTGCATTTTGAAGTCCGTTTTCTCAATATCTGATCTCCCAGGGGTTTGTGTGAGACCTATATTCTTCTTTTGATTTTTCTTCATTTGTGTAAATCTGCCTCCCCACTTTTTCTTTTTATTTTTTTCCCCTCTGTTTTCTTTAAATCTGTTGTTCAGGGGTGGCGGGGTTGCTTTTTGCTTCTGTTTGCTCAATCTCCTATTCTTCCTTACGTGAATTTTTCTGCTTTGTTTGATTCTGAAGCTGGACTGTGGGTTGGGGGCTATACCTTTTGCAGCTTTGAGATTTATTTGAGGGGGAAGCTGTGATTCAAAATTTATCTGCAGATCCCAGTATCCACTGACAGGTGTATGGATATGCTGGATCCCACTTCCCACTACCTTGTAGTCCGTTCATGAAGTGGGGATATTGGTTTGCTCCCTGCAAGTAAAATGATGTAAGAAAAGGGAAAGAAATGGAACAGGGAGGGGGGAAGCAGAAGGTGGAGACAGAGGAGAGTAAAGGGGAAAACAGACAAAGGTACCTACTAGTAAATGAAAATAGATCTGAAGACAGATAAGAGTAAGAGAAAACAAAAGCAGAAACAAACAATCAAACAAACCAGAGAAAAAACAGTGACAACAACAAACAAACTAGGACGTACAATCATACAGACACACAATCTGATCAAACTCCTTAAGATGTACTCTTTCAAACATGAGGTCTTAGCTCCCAAGTTGGTGGTTGGACAGAGCTGGGTAGGTGAGGCACTGCAGGTCTCTGCGTGGTCACAGGGCTCCAGATGATCTCAGGTTGTACTGTAGCCGGGTCCAGCTGGGTCTGTGGTGGCTGGGGTCCCGACCTGGCTCTGGGAGCTTCCTGCCTGTATATTTTCATCTGATTTTCTGCTGTGGAGATATCAGGAGATTTAGATCCATGGGTGTTGGAGAATGGGACTAAGAAAGGCAAAACGTCTGTAAAACGTTAATAAAAATTTAAGTACATCCTTTATTAAGCTAGAAATATCCTTTGACTCTTTTCTGTGAATTGAGTTGCATTTCAAAAACAATCTCCTCCTGTTATCCTAGCTTGATATTGGCCTAGCCTCCAATAGGGGAGCATAAGAACACAATTTGGGAAACATATGGAACTGGGTATGTAATCCTGCAGCCACTAAATAGAACACTCCCATCTGGCATTCCAAGAAAGTAAATCATAATTTTCCCTATCTGATCTCTTAGCTACACTCTACCCAAAGCCAACCAAGACATTTTCTCCTTATTCTCCTCCTCCTCCTTCTCCTTGAAATCATAGTAGGAGCCCCATCTCATCCCCAGGTGACTGTGTTCTGGACTTAGCATACTCATGCCTGAGATCTGGAATGCTCATTAAGTTGAGTCCCTTCTTCCCACCTCTCCTCTTATGCTTAACTCTCTGTTTTCCTGGATTGCCTTTCAATTTCCTGCTGGAATCAGACCCTTGTCCTGGACCTTACAATGATTAGCAGCTTGTTTGGTCCTTTGAAAGCCCCAGTCCCAGGTTAATAAGCCATGTCTTAGAAAGAAATTCCAAAAGTTGGATACTTCACATCTGTTCCCAGTCAATTAACCTATTTGATTGAAGACATATGATCTAAGATCATGGGTAAGTGAAGAGATTTCTGGTCTTATGTTCCCAACACCTGGACAATACCTCCTGGATGTACACATCAGCCCTGATCAAAACCCAGGATCCCTCCTCTTCTTGTGCTTTATTATTTCAACTGCTGGTTTTACCTTTGGGAACAAGTTCTGCCACCTGGTTAGTTTCCCCAGCTCTAGACCCTTCCATTCTCTGATGTCATTACTCTTCCTGCTGCCCTACTTGAGCTCCCAGTGTGCAGAGAGCCCAGATGAGTTATAGCCTTGCATATCCACAGTTCAATTGTAATTGATGTTCACAGGCATGTCCCTAAGCCACTATAGGAGCTAAAGGTGCCATCTAAATCATTAAGGAAAGAATAAATTATGTTCAGTAAGATTTTATTATTCCCATATTTTCATTTTTTAAAACCTAGTAATCCACATAGGAGTATGGTCAACTCTGTATTAATCAGATTCATCAACAGCCCATTTCTGATTAGCTTAAAATTTAATGCCTTAGGAAAGATCTAGATCATTGGACATTTCATTAATATCCAGATATTTGATGTCAGGTACACAGATTTCAGACAGAGCTTAGTATAACAGGAAGGTAATTTCTAGCAGATGAACCCTCAGTCCCTTGGCTGCTTGTGCCTGCAGTCTCTACTACCTGCTACTTCTTTTGTTGCATCATATCTGCAGCCTTCTAGGTGAATTCCCTTCCCTTTTTGAATAATTTAGCACCTGGTTCACTGTCTTCCTCAAATGATACTCCTTGGTAATTCTTATGGAGAAAATGCCAACATTGTGTCATACAGCACTCACTAAATATTCTGTGTTACTGAACACTTGGTACAGGAAGTGGGGTTATATGCCTGGTTCTACCCAATATAATGGTGAGTGGAAATGAGGAGTATCATTTAAGAACTCATGGGCTGTCTTTATTTTCTTGCTTTTGTTTCATCAGTGACTATAGATAACATGTTGTGGAATGCAGAACCCAAAACTAACTCCCTAAATCACTTGATGGAGACAGCTGCCTTGGAGAGTTGCTGAGCTACAAATTTACATGCATTAAAAATGTGGAGTTCTGCTACCACTGAAACATGGAGCTTGTTACTGCAATAGAGCACCACCTCTCCTAATTCGTACATATGTGTAACTGATCGTTTCAACACCATGCACTTTCAATTCCTTGACCTCTTCTTCTCCAGTGATCTTGTCTTTCATCTTACTTCAGTTATCCATTTTCTTGGTTATATATTGGTTGCTGCTAATAACTCTACCCCTTGTGTAAGTTAAACCTTAAGTACCTGAGTCTCCAAATACAATCCTCCTATGTTTTAAATTTACTTCTGCTGATATCTCAACTTCAACAATTCTGAAAACCCTAGTTTTTGCCGTTCCTCAAGACACACATTCTTATTTCTCTTTTTACTCAGCTTAGATTCCATAGTTTACTTATTGAACCACTCTTGTGCACACAATCTTAATTACTATCCTCTCTCTCCCTTCTTGATAGAATTCTAACATATGATAAATCCAATGTTCTTAAAACAAACTCATATTTGTGAACAGGCAAGTTGATATAACTGAAGAAAACCATGAAACCCTTTGACTGGATCCTAATTATTATCTAATAATTCCTAGTATATTACCCCAAGTCCTTTCACTCTCTCAGTCTTGGATGAGCATTTCATACCTTCTTCTCTCTCTCCATTTCCCATCACTTTCTGCACCATTTTATTCTCAGCTGATGACTTTTTTTTTTTAATTGAGAAAATAGGAACAATCTGAAAAGCACTTCCACTGCCAAACTTACCAACCTACTATCATCTTTGCCCATCTATTTTAAAGTCCCACCTGCTATTTGACATGAACTGTCCCTGTTGCCATCTAATCCCATCATTTGTGAGCCGAATTTTGTTCTCTTATGCCTACTCAAGGTTATTCACCCTGCAATTTTCTCTTCTTTACCTTGCATTATAAATTCCCCCTTCTTTACTGGATTATCTCATTAACATAAAAGCATGCTATGATATCTTCTATCTTAGAAAGTCAGAAAAACCTCACGTACCAATCACATCCCTACAACTATCTCCCCATTTCTCTGTTCTCCTTTATAGTTAAATTTATGTAATGTATGGTCTGTATGTCCTTTCCTCTCATCTTCTCCTTGTCCCCTTCAATTAAAGTTTTACACATATCACTCCCATGAATTAGTTCTTGTCAAGATGTCTAACTTTCACATAGCCAAACCCAAAAAGCAACTCTCTAGTTTCATCCGATTCCATCATTTGACAGTTGACCACTTCAAACAAGCTGAAATGCTTTCTTAATTTGGATTTTAAGATATCATTCTCCTGATTGCTTCTATCTCAACAGCATTTCCTTCTCATTTTCTTGTGCTTGTCACCTTTTAGATTTCTTGTCATGTTGTAATGACACAGGGCTTGATTTTCATGTCTTTTGTCATCTTTGCCCTGCCCTGACTCCTTGGGCTATCTCTTTTAATTCCATGGCTTTAAATAATACCTATGTACTGACTACTTCCAAATATTTTGCCATCCCAGAATTCATCTTCAAACTCTAGAGCAGTTGCACAATTATGGAAAAACTCAATTGTAAAGAGCACAGGAGAACTAGACTTCCTTTCTTTCTTTCTTTTTTTCTTTCTTTCTCTCTCTCTCTCCCCCTCCCTCCCTCCCTCTCTACCATACCTCCTCCATACCTCTTTCTCTCTCTCTTTCTCCTTCTCATTCTGTAAATTGAAGTGCAAGAAGACAACTTTTGCTATACACGTGTAAGTTGAGTTCCTAAAATGTCTTAGTATTTCTATTTGCACTGTTAAAGTCCTTATAGACCCTGAGAGATGCGGAGAGTCCAATTATACTCATAATTAATAATTCCAAAAGCATTAAGACTGAACTCAGGTGAATTTGTTTCATTTTTTTCTCCAGAGACTAACATCGAGTTATGTATTTCTGGGTTGCTTTCTATGCTAAGTGTCTTTTTATTTTTCTATCTGAACTTAGATATGGTCCTCCGTCTTCTTTCTCTTTTTTTCCAAACTTTTTGCACAGATCTAGGGAAATGCAGACAAAGATCATAAGATACAAGTGACTGTAGTTTTGAGACCGATGACAATTTAAGTAATTAAATTACTACTTAAGCAATCTAGGCAAGGTATAATACATCAGGCTTAAAATATGAATATAGATTTTGAAAAATTTATGTGGACCCCCTACTCTCCCATGGCATTTTAACCATTATGTATTGACTTCCCCTTGAAAAACTTATGTGAACAGAGAAAATGATTCAAAACTTGAACAGGCCTGAAAATCAAGGACTGTGGTTAATAATTGTCCAGAATGTTGGAGGTATTTTACTAACCAAGTTTGTATAAGACTTTTACAATAAGCAGAGTGGAGAGAGCCCTGGGCTAAGGATCATGGTACCTGCCATCAAATAGTGGCTTCAAATGAGTCACTGCTCTGTAGGCATTAGCTACCTCATCTAAAAAATAATGAGATTGAACTGAGTGGTTTATAAGGGTCCTGTTAAAGTATTTGCATCCTACAACCTGTTTTTTTCCCTTGTATCCTTACAAGAATGGATAAGCTTAAATGAAAATTTATGCCTTCCTTTTTTAGGATGTGTTATGCTATTAACTTTGCAAGCTTGTGCAAATGACTTCTCCTGTTTGTGGTAGAAAACAAACCTGTCATTATTATCTCTGAAATGGAGTCAGTGTTTTCTTTGGTATTCTTGTTTTCACTAGGATATGTAATTCTCTGTTTTGGAAAATGCTCTTTCTGGCTTCCTAGCCATTTTCCTTCTCTAGTTTTTTCCACGTTCTTAAATAATTCATCTCCTTTTTCTTTTCTTTTTTTTTTTTTGAGTTGGAGTCTCACTCTGTCGCCCAGATTGGAGTGCAGTGGCTGCTTCCGGCCACCTCAGCCTCGACCCGCTGGGCTCCGGCGATCCTTCCGCCTCAGCTTTCCGAGTAGCCGGAATTACAGGCGCACGCTACCACGCCCGGCTGATTTTAGATTTATTGTAGAGATGAGGTCTCGCCAAGTTGCCCAGGCGGGTCTTGAACCCGCGGGCTCAGGCAATCCACTCACCTCAGCCTCCCAAGGCGCGGGATTACAGGCTGAGCCACCGAGCCCGGCTCATCTCCTTTTTCATCATGAGTATGAAATCAATTTACTCTAACCCTAGGAAACTTTTTCCTGATCATGTATGGTCATTTTCAGAGTCAGGCATGTGACCAAACTGAGCCATTAAAATGTTTCCTATAATTCTTCAAACCAGAGAAAGGAAAAGAAAAAAGGCACTTTCTCATTTGTAATGAAGCAAGGGATGAGGGGAGAGATGGACTTGGTGGTATTTGAGAGTTTGTGGCAAGTTGAACCACTCTGCTTCCTGCAGTTATGCAAGCTTTCCAAGTTTGCACAAGTTTGGCATTCTGGTTTTTGCTTAAGCTAGTATGAGTTTAGGTTTCTGTCTATTGAAGCTAAAATTAACTACTGACTTTTATTTTCATACCCCATCAGATAGGAAAATTTGTGGTAGAAGAAGTAGTCATTTTGTTCTTTTCTCTGTTTTAAAATACCAAATAAATTGAGGACATGTGGAAAAATTCTGTTATCAATGAGCATCAGTCATATCCAAAACTGCTTGCTATCATTCTTGCCCATTTAATGCTTTCTTCCTCTTTTTTTCATAATAGTCCTTGGCTCCCTGACCAAATAATCCTTGGGTCAAATCCTTGGTTTGACGCAAGATGCTATTATCATGCTTATTCTGGCTCTTGGGCACATTGATTAGACCAAGGTGTGAGCACATAACCCAAGCCAGATCAGTAAAGACGTTTCCTTGGATTTTTTTCAAATGGGGTCAGAGGAAATATCTCTTAGACTCTTGGGCCACAGAATTGCTATCGTAGGAGTCTGATACATCTGTGGCTGTGCTGTCCACACACAGGATTGAGAGAGTACATCATCAATGGAAGAGAATTAAACTGAAAGGCAGAGAAGGATGGACATTTTGAAAAGAAGAGTCATAATGCTATGGAGCTTGTGGCTCCAGTTAGCTAGAGGCCTGTGTCACATTTGGGTTCTTCAGAAGCAGATGTTGAGATGGAATTTGGCATACGGGGTATTTTGGGGATCAGTGCAGTGTGGGATGGGCACATGTTAATTTGCAGGGGAGTGGCCTCTGCTTTATCTTCAATCAAGGGAAGAATTCCAATTTTTAATGTGGGCCTCTTCTGCCTGCTCCAAAATCACAGAACACTATTGGTCTCAAAATTTTGAGGTGCCTTTTCCGAGTTCCACAGCTCCAAATGGAAAGGTCCCACTGCCCCAACCAGGTTCTAATCTTTATCTAACAGTCTGTCTTCAGTGGGTATTTTCCCGTCTTGGGAGTTTGGTCACTCTTAAGCCTAGTCAGGTCCAGCTTTTTCTTTCTTTCTGTTGCAGGAAGTGAAGTCTCCCTATGGCTTTCACACTTGGTTTTTGTTGGTTGTCAATCACCTGTATCTTTTCATTAACTTTTTCTAGAAGAAAGAGTTTTTCCTGGTTTTTCCAGGACCACAGCATCAGCATCACCTTACCTGTTAAAAATATAAATTCTTTGGCTCCACCCCAGAACTTCTTAATCAGAAACATTAGCTTGGGGTCCAGAAATTGATTTTGATTCATGACTAAATTTGATCACGGTTTTAGAATATCAGTATATATCAGTACCACTTATCAATAGCCATTGGATAACATTGTCCTCACAGTTATGAAATTCCAGTACCTCTCGATGCCTGATACATTATACCAGATAATGACTTCTTTTTTATTGGCATGCTGTCCTGATTCACCACAGCTGTGAATTTTAACCATTAGACCTCTGTCTTGCACTAGATCTTATCAGAGCTCCCCCTACTCAATGATTGAGTCCTTTTTCATTAAAGCTAGTTTAAGTTAGGATTTTACTACTTGCCACTTAATGCATCCTGACTAATATACCTGAGACACCTAATGTGTACCTCTGGGAGAGGTACCTTTAGTTAAAATTATTAATAATCATCATTTAGTACCACAGAATGCTATAGTGCATTGCTGCTTACAACACGCTTTCATGTGTGACTTTATATGATTTTAATGAGAAAGCTGTGAAAGGAAGAGCAGGGCTGATTCTACTGTCAATGCCTATGGCTTTCTACATCTTTGGATAATATTTTACTCTTCTTTTATGATGATGTGAAACATAATAATGTGAAGTAAAGTAGAAACTTCTGGTTGCTCCTGGTAGTGTAAGATGCTCTCATTCTTTCATTGCCTCTAATTGAAACTTGCTCCTGTAATCTCAGGAGAACTGAAGAGATAAAGACCTGTCCTCTGACTTCCTCAGAGACCCTTTCTGCAGGATGTGCTGTCACTAAGATGACACAATCCATCCACAAAGCATATGACAGCATTCAATGACAATATTCTTCGCATTCTCCCTGGATGTATATGCAGTTTCCAAATGACACACTTGATCCTATCATTTTGGCAGTATTCACATTTAATACCAATCACTGCTCTCAACTAACTGTGATTTACATCAGCTGTTAAGGCAGATGAGCACATTTTTTTATTGCACAATGTCTGCATTTTGTATCTACATTCTTGGTCTTGGGGCTGTTAAAACTGAGATTATTCGTCTTTGTTCCTGCAGGTATTTTGATTGTAGCTATTCCGACTGATTAACCAGAAAACATTTATTTAAGCAACTAACACAAGGCTGGTAGTAAGATAAATATCATGACAGAGACAGGAAAATATACAGACATTTTTGAAGTCTAAGAACATCTGAGTCTCT
Organism: Tarsius wallacei; assembly: GCA_963574415.1. Classification (NCBI taxonomy): domain Eukaryota; kingdom Metazoa; phylum Chordata; class Mammalia; order Primates; family Tarsiidae; genus Tarsius; species Tarsius wallacei. The sequence continues at coordinate 8,692 of CAUYQG010028610.1, read as the reverse complement.
TAGGTTGTGTTTCCTCGATTCTGAGCCTTACGTGTAAATTCTTGTGCAAATGACTTATTGAGGGGTGTTCTCAGAAGAATTCTGTAAGAGGGTAAGAGAAACAGGATAGCGTGGAGGGAAAAGCTAGGCAAAGATGTGATTTCAGAAAACATTGTTCCTATCACAGAATCCTGGAAAGTGAAGCCTACTACAGAGTTTGTCTTACACAGAGGAGAGGAAACTGCATGAGTTGGCCATTGGCTGTGGGTTTCCTTGAGAAGCTGGGGCATAATATCCCAGACATCCAGACATCTTAGGAGAGTTGATTCCCATTAGCCTAGGGTAATCCTTTGGAAAAGTTTGCAGGTATGAACCTCTGGCACCCAACACCTGCAGCAGCTGGGCAGCGGGTGCATAAGCCTGGTAAAGGAGAATCAGACAGGGCAACAATAGCATCTCTTATATGAAAAATAACTACCTGTAATTGTAATCACAATGATGGTGGTGTTAATAACAAACAATTATACAGTACTTAATATATGTTGACACTATTTTGAGTGTTTCACAGCTACTGAGTCATTTAATTCTCACAACACTTCTATGAAGTAGGTAATATAATTATCATTTTACAGATGAGGAAACCGTAAAGGGTCATAATCTTGAAAATAATGTAGAAGCAAGGGCCAACAAATCCCAGGCACAGTGGAAAAGGTAACCTAGGCAATGTATCAGTAAAGGAAATAATAGGTTGAAACTGGTGATTGTATGGAAAATGATTTTCTAGATAGAAGTGGTTCTGAAACAGGTAAAAATTGGGAAGTACACTGACACTGATGAGGATATCAATGATAACACTTTACTGTTCACAGTTCATAAAATCTTCTCATCAATAGTCTAATTAAATTTTTATAATGACCTGGTGAGATGGGGGTTTGGATTTCTATTTCAGAGAAGTAAAGACTGATAATCAGTATTTGTGATCAACTTAATGGCACTTAAAAGGCATATCTTAGTTCTCCAGACCAGACCTTTGGTGCTCAGATGAGAACATTTTCAATTGCTACAACTAAAGAAGAAAAGATTAAATGTTTGAAGACTATCATGGATTGAATTGTATTCCCTTAAAATTCATGAATTCATGTGTTGAAACATTAATTCCCAGTGTGTATATTTGGAGATAGGGCCTTTGAAAAGGGAACTAGGTTTAAATGAGGTCAGCTGAGTGAGCCCTAATCCAGTATAATTAGTGTTCTTATAAGAAGAGGAAGAGACTTCAGGGATGAGCTTGCACAGAGAAAAGGTTATGTGAAGGCATGATGAGAAGGCAGTCAAACTGAAACCTCAGGAGATATTGAACCTATGGACACCTTGACCTTGGGCTTCCAGCCTTCAGAACTGTGAGGAAATACATTTCTGTTTTATTTTCAACCGTCTGTGTTGTTGTTGTTTGTTTGTTTGTTTGTTTGTTTGTTGAGACATGGTATCACTCTGTCACCCAGGCTGGAGTGCAGTGGCATGATCACAGTTCATCACAACCTTGAACTTCTGGGCTCAAGTGATTGTCCTGCCTCAGCCTTTCTAGTAGCTAGGACTATAGGTGCATGCCACCTACAGAGCTAATTTTTCTATTTTCTTATAGAGATGAGGTCTTGCTATGTTGGCCAGTCTGGTTTCAAACTCCTGGCCTTAAGCAATCCTCCCAAGTCAACCTCCCGAAGTGCTGGGATTACAAGTGTGAGCCACAGCGCTTTTATGATAGCCCTAGCAAATGAATGCAAAGACCAATGTTAAAGAGACCTGGTGACTGAAGTAGTCCTCACTAAATACATTTTACACATCATTAAACTTCAAAATATAGCTGATCCATACTTATAGTTCAACCTAATATACTGACTATGTTAGTTTACTCAGGGTGCCACAACAAAGTACTGCAAACTGAGTGGCTTAAAGAACAGAAATTTATTTTCTCACAGTTCTGGAGACTAGGAGTCCAGAATCAAAGTGTCAGCAGGACTGGTTTCTCCTGAAGTCTCTCTGCCTGACTTATAGATGGCTGTCTTCTCCCTCTGTCTTCACATGGTCTTCTCTCTATGTGTCCTAACTCTTCTTCTATGTACTGTTCAAAGAAATGAGGGTCCACCCTGATGACCTCATTTTAACTTAATTGCCTCTTTAAAGACCCTATCTCCAAATATAGCCACATTCTGAGATACTGAGTACTAGAACTTCAACATATGATTTGGGCGGGGGCGGGGGGTACTATTCAGCCCATAATATTGACCATTTCTCAATAAACTAAAAGTGCTTTCTAGATGTAACATGTCTCTTTCCTGAGAAAATTAGCTGCAGATGTTTCCTTTTGTAGTAGTTGCCTTGCTTTATACCAAGTGACCTTGTCCAAGAAATCTGCAGCCAATTGGATGAGTGACTCAATCAAAAGGAGTTGTATAGAGACTGTATTGCTAGAGAACTCTCCCTAATAGCACTGTTTTAGACTGACCAAGGCTAATCAGCCCAAACATACCCTTTCTTTTTGAGTTTGAGTTCATAACATACAAAGAAATAGAAGTAAGAAATCCAGATTCAGAGAAATGCTGTATTATAGGAATAACGGAGGGATAGAGCTGGGAGCCACAGATACACTCTGTAATGAGATTTGCCTCTTTACCTTCAGACCCATTCCCTATATTTCCCTAGCATTGATCTGTATCATTAACTTCTCATTATGTTAAGCTGATGAAAGGCACTAGTAGGCACTGTGAAAAGAAAGGAAAAGTCAGGGTATTTTTTTTCCCTCTTTTCCTCTCTCAGTTGATATCTCTGACAGAGGCTGGATTACCTTCAGATTTCCAGCTCTTGCCCGAAGCACCTCTTTTGATAGTACAGCCTACCACCAAGCAGGTCAATCATGGTTCCATTTCCCTTAAGTGGCCATGTTTTGTGGATTCTCATAATACCACCTTCTCTCTTTGTCTTTCCAGAACTCAGGGTGACAGCAGATTATTGTTGTTTTAATGATATTTACCATCCCCTGTTGGTCTTCTCATCTTTTCATCATTTGTGAAATCAATTTCTATATTAAATTCCTACTACTTGAAGTACCTAGAGTTATTTTTGTTTTTCTGATTGGACCACAATGCCATACTTTGCTAAGGAGATGAATTGTTCTCTATGCACCATCTATTCTACTCTAAAAAAGGATGAATAACATTCTGTTTTCAATCTTTGGTATGTATCGCAGAGATAATTTTTGGAGTTTCTTTCCTTTTCCATATGGCCTTATAATATATATTAATAATTTGAGCTAGCCTGAGTGTATCTCTGGCCTTTATCACATGAGAGTCCATCATAACTCAAATAATAACTTACAAAGGAACAGCATTCTTAATTTTTTTTAAAAAGGCAAATGGTTTAGTCAGACTATCACAGAAAGGTTTTAGTTAAGAGCAGATACAAATAACAATCTTATCATTTATATGGATGTTTATCCCATTTTCCATTTACAAGCTGGCATACTAGACTAGGCTCAGTGAGAAGGGCAAACTCTGCTGGAATATGGACCTATTTCATGGCTACAATAATATTTATTTAAAATGACAACTCTTTTAATTACTCAAGCAATGAAGATGGTCAAGTTATTCATTGTTATACACATTCCTATAAGAGCCTCAGAATTAACCTCACAAGATTGTTATATCAGAACCATGGAAAAAAACTTGAATGGTGGCCTGATCTTATGAGAAGAGGCATAGACAATCTGGGGGCAAAGCATCTACATGTTTTTAAATACCCACAAGGGATTTTAACACATACCCAATGCTGAAAACACTAGTATAGATTGGTAGAATGAAACAATATTTTTAAATGTTTTTTTCCCCAATAACAGTAGCTGTATGGTAGGTTTTCTTGCTCTAAGTTGCTAGGTAGTATTAGAAGCATATTTGAAAGAATAAATATAATTTGGCACTTTAATTTAAATTCAAATTTAATTTATATGAATACCATGGCATAATATTGACCACATAAAAGAATATAGTGTGTTTTATGGGATATTGGTAGATGGGGCATGCCAATTTGAATCCCAGACCAAAGCCAAATCAAGAGGAAGATGGCAATGTAACTCTCAGACTATTACATGCCAGACACATCACTACTGAGCTGTACAGTCATTTGTTGCAGTACTACTGCTATGATTTGAATGTTCCCTCAAAAACTCATGTTGAAAATTAATCCTCAATGTGACAGTGTTGAAAGTGGGTTCTTTTTAAAAAAAATTATAAAGATGTGGGGTACAATTCAGGGTTAGGTATACAAACGTTGATTATGCAGGTACCCTTGTAGATGAGTTGTGCCCTTCCCTCCCCTAGCAGTCTCCTGCAACTGCCAATCCCAACCCCCCTCCCCTGACAGTTTCCCACTACTGCCAATCTCTTTCTTATAGTATTATAATAATTGTTCAAGGTCTGTTATGAGTGAAAACACATGGTACTCTGTTCTTTGTTTCTGTGATAGATCACTGAGTATGATTGACTCTAAATCCATCCAAGTTGCTGTAAAGTCCATATGTTTGTCCTTCTTTATGGCTCCATAATATTCCATTGTGTATACGTACCACTTTTTAAAAATCCAGTCCAGCTTCAATGGGAAACATGGTTGGTTCCATGTTTTTGCTATTGTGAATAGAGCTGCAAAAAACATACGTGTGCAATTATCTTTTTTGTAGAATGATATGAGTTCCTCCGGGTATATTCCCAATAGAGGAATTGCTGGGTCAAATGGAAGGTCAATTTCTAGTTCTTTCAGAAATCACCACACTGTCTTCCAAAGAGGTTGCACTAGTTTGCATTCCAACCAGCAGTGTAGAAGTGTTCCTTTTTCTTCACATCCTCACCAGCATCTGTTGTTGTTTGTTTTATTAATGATGGCCATTCTTACAGGGTTTAGGTGGTATTGCAATGTGATTTTGATTTGCATTTCTCTGATGATGAGTGAGGCTGAGTACTTTTTCATGTGTTTGTTGGCTGCCAGTATATCTTCTTTGGAGAAATGTCTATTCCTGTCTTTTGCCCACTTTTTAATGGGGCTGTTTTTTTTTTTTTCCTTTCAGCACATTTGAGTTCCTTGTAGATCCTAGATGTTAGTCCTTTGTCAGATATATAGTTGGCAAGTGTTTTTTCCCATTCTGTGGGCTGTCTCCCTGCTCTCTTGATGGTTTCTTTTGCTTTGCAGAATCTCGTTAGTTTGATGAAGTCCCACTTGCCTATCTTATTTCTTAAATTATGGGCATTTAACGTTCTGAGTAGGAATTGGTTGCCGGTTCTAATTTCCATAAGGGTGTTTCCTGCATTTTCTAAGATTCTTATAGTTTGAGGTTTTACGTTTAGGTCTTTGATCCATTTAGAGTTAATTTTTGTATATGGTGATAGGTAGGGTTCCTGTTTCAATCTTCTGCATGTGGTCAGCCAGTTTTCCCAGCACCATTTACTGAATAGGTTCTCCTTTCCCCAGTAGTTGTTGTTGGAGGCTTTCTCAAAGATGAGTTGGTTGAGGAATTGAGGCTTTGCTTCTGGAATCTCTATCCTGTTCCATTGGTATGTGCCTGTTTTTATACCAATATCAGGCTGTTTTGATTACTGTAGCCTTATAGTAGAGGTTGAAGTCTGGAAGTGAGTACCTCCTGCTTTGTTTCTCTTACGAAGGATTGTTTTGGCTATTCGTGGTCGTTTATGTTTCCATATGAATTTCTGTATTGTCATTTCCAGGTCTGAGAAGAATGATGTTGGTAACTTAATGGGTATTGCATTGAATCTGTAGATTGCCTTTGGTAGGAGAGAAATCTTAGCAATGTTGATTCTTCATATCCATGAGCATGGAATATTTTTCCATTTGTTTGTGTCTTCTTGGATTTCTTTGAGCAGTGTTTTGTAATTCTCATTGTAAAGGTCTTTCACTTCTCTGGTTAGGAAGATGCCAAGGTATTTCATTTTTTTGTGTGTGGCTATTGTGATTGTGATTGAGCTTTTAATTTTGGTCTCTGCATGCTTGTTGTTGATGTATAGGAATGCAACTGTCTTTTGCACATTTATTTCGTACCCTGAGACTTTCCAAAGTCCTTTATCAGTTCAAGCAGGTTTTTGACAGATTCTCTAGGATTTTCAAGGTATAGGATCCTATCATCAGTAAAGAGGGATAACTTGACTTCTTCTTTTCCTATTTGGATACTCCTGATTTTCTTCTCTTGTCTAGTTGCCTGGGTAGAACGTCCAACACAATGTTGAACAAGAGGGGTGAGAGTGGGCACCCTTTTGTTGTTCCAGAAATCAGGGGAAATATTTCCAGTTTCTGTCCATTTAGCAATATGTTAGCTGTGGGTTTATCGTAAATGGCACTTAAATGGCACTTACTATTTTGAGGTATGTTCCTTCTATACCTAGGTGTTTGAGGGTGTTTATCAAGAAGGGATGCTGGGTTTTATCTAAAGTGTTTTCTGCATCTTCTGCATCTAATGATATAATCATGTGGTTCTTATTTTTACATCTGTTGATGTATTTAATTACCCTTATGGTCTTGCAAATGTTGAACCAGCCTAGCATCCTGGGATGAATCCTACTTGGTCATGGTGGATGATTTTTGAGATGTGTTTTTGAATCCGATTTGCTAGAATCTTATTGAGAATTTTTGCATCTATGTTCATAAGGGATGTTGGCCTGTAGTTCTCTTTCTTGTTGAATCTTTACTCAGTTTGGATATCAGTGTGATATTAGATTCATAAAATGATTTGGGGAGAATTCCATCCTTCTTGATTGCCTGGAATACTTTCAATAGGATTGGTATCATCTCCTCCTTATATGTTTTGTAGAATTCTGTTGGAAAGTCATATGGTCCAGGGCTTTTTTTTTTTATAGGTAGTTTTCATATGACAGAGTCAATTTCCTGGGTTTTTATTGGTCTATTTAGTGTCTCACTGTCTTCTTGTTTCAAGCTGGGGAGGTTGTGTGATGTCAGAGATCCTCCATTTCATTTAGGTTATCAAGTTTGTTTCCATATAGGTGTACATAGCAATCTCTGATAATCTTTTGCATTTCTTCAGGGTCAGTTGTAATTTGATCTTTTGTATTTCTGATTGTGTTTATTTGGGCTTTTTCTCTCTTTTTTTGGTCATTCTGGCTAGGGGTCCATCAATCTAGTTAATTCTTTCAAAGAACCAGTTTTTTATTTTGTTGATGTTTTCTATAATATTTTTGTCTTCTATGTCCCATATTTAAGTTTTTATTTTGGTGACTTGGATTCTTTTGCTAAAGTTGGGGTTTTGATGGTTTTCTCTTTCCAGCTCCCTTTGGTGATTTGTTAGACTCTCCACTTGTGATCTTTCCATTTTCTTGATGTGTGCTCATAGAGATATAAATTCCCCTCTTATAACTGTTTCATGGTATCCCAGAGGTTTGGTGAGCTGTTTCTTCATTTTTATTTGTTTCCAGGAATCTTTTAATTTCTGCTTTGATTTCAGCTTTGACCCAGTAGTTGTTCATTATCATGCTGTTTAGTGTCCATGTCTTCGTGGGCTTTGGGGAAATTTTGTTGGTATTGTTATTTATTTTTATTACAATGTGGTCTGAGAGTGTGCATGGCAATATTTCAACCTTTTTGAATTTGTTTATGCTTGATTATGTCCAATGATATGATCAATCTTGGAGTACATTCCATGTGGTAATGAGTAGAATGCATATTCTGTGGTTGTTGGGTGGAAAATCTGTAGGTATCTATTAAGTCCATTTGGTCGAGTGTCAAGTTTAGGTTGTGGATCTCCTTGTTGATTTTTTTGTCTCGTGGATCTATCTAGGGCTGTTAGTGGGGTATTCAATTCCCAGCTACAATAGTGTTAGAGTCAATATCTTTTTTTAGTTTACTTAGTAGTTGCTTTATAAATGCTGGTGCTCCTGTGTTGGGTGCATATATATTCAAGATGAATGTTTCTTGTTGATTGATTGAAACTTTTATCATTATGTAGTGTCCTTTTGTATCTTTTAAAATTTTTGATAGCATAAAGGTTGTTTGTTCTGGTAGTAAGATCATAGTTCTTGCCCTCTTTTGTGATCTATTTGCCTGGAAACTTGCTTTCTGTCCTTTAACTTTGAGTCATTGTGCATCCCTTATATTGAGATGAATATCCTGTATGCAGCAAATAATTGGGTTATGGTTTCTTATCCAGTTTGCCATTCCGTGTCTTTTCAGTGGTGCATTTAGTCCATTAATTTTCAGCCTGATTGTTGAAATGTGATTGTTTATTGCTGTCATGAGGTTCTTATAAAGTTTTTTCTTTGTTTGCTTATTTTCTTTTGGCTTTGGGATTAATGTATGTGTGTGTTTTCAAGTTTCTTGCTGTATTGTATTTTCTGTTGGTTCTGTGCTCTGATGTTCTCTTGGGAAGTGTGTTGTCATTCTTTTTTTTTCTTTCTTCTATGCTTAATACCTTTTTAAGTGTCTCCTGTACAGCTGGTCTGGAAGCTACATAATCTCTTAAGAATTGGATGTCTGGGAAGGATTTTAATGCTCCAACATTGATGAAGCTGAGCTTGGCTGGATAGGAAATTCTTGGTTGAAATTGTTTATCTTTGAGGACTTTGAATATAGGGCTCCAGTCCCTTCTTGCTTGTAGTGTTTCTGCTGATAGGTCTGCTGCTATTCTGATTGGTGTTCCCCGGTTGGTAGTCTG
>CAUYQG010028607.1:0-24205 GCA_963574415.1 Tarsius wallacei | reverse complement strand
AAAGGGCTGGCAGCCGGGCTCGGTGGCTCAGCCTGTAATCCCGAGCCTTGGGAGGCTGAGGTGAGTGGATTGCCTGAGCCCTTGGGTTCGAGACCTGCCTGGGCAGGCGAAACCTCATCTCTACAATAAATCAAAAAAAATTAGACGGGTGTGGTAGCACGCACCTGTAATTCCGGCTACTCGGAAGGCTGAGGCGGAAGGATCGCCGGAGCCCGGCAGGTCGAGGCTGCGGTGGCCGGGAGTGGCCACTGCACTCCAGTCTGGGCGATCGAGTGGGACTCCAACTCAAAAAAAAAAAAAGAAAAGGACTGGCAGTAGTGGAAATCTTCCAGGGGAGGGGAGGGCACCCCTCATCCACAAGGGGACCTGCATAACGAACGTTTGTTCACCTAGCCCTAAATTAAAATTAAAAATTAAACACAAAACAACTTTCTTTACTGTCAGCTTTCTAGGAGTATAATCATGTTACCGTGGCTTAAGAGTTTTCGATAACAAAAAATACAGAGCATTTTTCATATTAATTTTACAAATGAACCTATTATCACTGAACATTTATGGACATAATATTCCAACATCAATAGTCCATAATTATTTGGGATAGTAGTTTTTAGCATTGAGAAAAGAATTATAAAAATGTGGGCTTGGATTTATACCCCTTACTGCAGTGTGCTATAAAGGAAGCAATTTGATAATTCTAATACTGCAAACAATGCTACAAGATAACTTTCATTATATCCACGTTACTGAAACTGTAAGAAGGGAGAAAAAGATTGACTTTGCCAACATCACCTGTGATTTCTATCAGAGTAACCTATGATTTTACGCCAAACTCTTTAAATATTCTATAAATCTCCCTCCCTCGAGTGGTAACTGTAAAAATTAAATAAGAAAATATGTGAACACGGTCTGGCAAACCACTGGTACTCTGCAAATGTTTGTTGCCTATTCAAAGTGAAACAAATAAATAAAAGTCGAGTCAAAAAATAGAGACAGTCTGCTCACACATTTGACAATTTTTTTTTGAGTAAACTGTTAGATTTTTTTGTCTCTTTGGCATAATGTCGCTTAGCAAGTTGTGCCTTTATTGACTTTCTTTTTTTTTTTTTTGAGTTGGAGTCTCACTCTGTCGCCCAGACTGGAGTGCAGTGGCCGTATCCGGCCACCACAGCCTCGACCTGCTGGGCTCCGACGATGCTTCCGCCTCAGCCTTCCAAGGAGCTGGAACTACAGGCATGCGCTACCACGCCCGGCTAATTTTTGATTTTTTTGTAGAGACGAGGTCTCGCCAAGTTGCCCGGGCGGGTCTCGAACCCTCGGGCTCAGGCAATCCACTCACCTCAGCCTCCCAAGGCGCGGGATTACAGGCTGAGACACCGAGCAGGGCTATTGACTTTCTTTTTAAGCATACACATTTTTTACTTTGACGGTGTGTTTCTTCTTTTTTTTATTGATTTCATATTTCTTAAAAAATATATTTAGTAAATAGCAATTTTCACCTAAAAAACAAATCCATTAAAAACAACTATAAAATTGCGCACACATGTACACGTGCACTTGCATGTAATTTTCTTATTGACTTCCCTTATAAATGTGGAGATGCTGGTCTGAAAGAAACAAAGGCATCTTCAGTGGACCAGGTGGAAAAATATTTGGCCAGTGTCCAAGACTGCTGAGCATCTCATCCCTTATCAGCTGCAAGTATGTGTCACCTGGAAGGTGTGGACTTGTCTAGCTAACATTTGGTTGTGCCGGATCTTCCAAATTCTAGCCTCCCTCTGCTTTCAACGGGCCCCATTTCTTTTACGTGATAGGACGTTTCGTGCTTTTAATGATCTCCATGCTTTGCTTTTTTAAAATAAAATATACATTTGTTAAAACAGCGTTAAGGCCCATAACAAAATTAATGAACCCTTTCCATCTTTTTAAATTTTTTATTTTAGATTCCAGGGTATGTGCACTGCGTGACGGTGAGGTTTGGGCTTCTATTCATCCCGTCGCCCAGTTGGTGGACATGGCACCAGGTGGGTTGTCATTCGACCCTCGTTCTCTCCTTCCCTCCCCTCTTAGGAGTGCCCCGGGGGCTGCTGTTCTCATGTCTGTGCCTGTGTGTATTCAGTGTTTAGCTCCCACTTACTAGGGAGAACATGTGGTATTCTGTTTTCTGTTTCGGGATCAGTTGCTTAGGCTATCCAACCACTTCTTATCACTTTTTTCTCAAAAAGTTAATAAATAAATGGAAGAATGCTTCTTCACGTAATTTAGCAGTTACAGCACAGACCTGAAAAATAGTTCTGAATACAGAAACTGAAGTTACATAGAATTAAACTCTAGACACTTCTCAAAAGAAGATATACGGGCAGCCAACAGACACATGAAAAAGTGCTCAGCCTCACTCGTCGTCAGAGAAATGCAAATCAAAACCACATGGAGATACCACCTGACCCCAGTAAGAATGGCCATCAGTAATAAAACAAACAACAACAGATGCTGGCGAGGATGCGGAGAAAAAGGAACGCTTCTACACTGCTGGTGGGAATGCAAACTAGTGTAGTCTCTTTGGAAGACAGTGTGGCAATTTCTGGAAGAACTAGAAATTGACCTTCCCTATGACCCTGCAATTCCCCTACTGGGAATATACCCGGAGGAACTCAAATCATTCTACAAAAAAGAGACCAGCACACGCATGTTTGTTGCAGCTCTATTCACAATAGCAAAAACATGGAACCAATCGTGTTGCCTGTCAAAGCTGGACTGCATAAAAAAATGTGGTACATATACACGTTGGAGTATTATGTAGCCATAAAGAAGGACAAACATATGGACTTTGCAGCAACTTGGATGGATTTAGAGTCTATCATGCATAGTGATCTATCACAGAAACAAAGAACAGAGTGCCATATGTTCTCACTCATAAGTGGAACTTGAACAATTATAATACTGTAAGAATGGGATTGGTAGCAGTGGGAAACTGCCAGGGTGGGGGGTAGGCTTGGCAGTGGAGGGAAACTGCCAGGGGAGGGAGGGGCACACCTCATCAACAAGGGGACCTGCATAATCATCGTTTGTATGTCTAACCCTGAATTGTACCCCACATCTTTATAATAAAAAAAATTTTTTTTAAGAATTAAATTCTATCTTCAAAATAGGTAAGAGAGGGAAAGAAAGCAAACAGCAAAGGAATCACCAGAATCCAGACTCATTTCTCATGTTTATGCTTTGTTCTCTCATGTCATAATAAAATGAACTTCGAGATTTCTATATTTAAAAGTTGAGGAGGAGAAAAAACAGAAGATGAATTCAGAATCACTGATATATCAGCATTTCCCAACTTTAGCACGACTGACATTTTGAGCCAGACAAGTCTTTGCTGTGGGCTGCCCTCTGCATTGCGGGAAGTTTAGCGCCATCCCAGACCTCTACCCACTAGATGCAAGTAACATTCCCTTTAGTTCTGGCAACCAAACACATCTTCAGACACAGCCACCTGTCCCCTGGGGCCAAGGAGGCAAAATCACCACTTTCTTATATTAAATGATTCTTCCTCTTCTGAGAAAATAAGAGTCAAGAAGTTAAAGAAAAGGTAACAAAAAATCTATATCACCCATTTTGGGATTTTTTTTCCTCTGTCCAGCAATATAGATGAAATACAGAAGGAGAAATCCGTTGAATTTAAATCTGTCGTTTGGTTCAAAGAACTGGTCACGAGGCGTGTGGATGAGAAATGTAGGTTTAGGGGTTTTGCCACGATCAGTGTCTTAGACCCACAGGGCAGAGGCGTAGATCACATGTCAGTCACTGGTTTGGCAGCCCAAAGGAGCAAGACTGATCTAATACCCAAACAAAAATGACACTTGGAAAAAAAAAAATTTGTTCCTTCCAGTTCTTTACATGTTTTTGTTTGTTTGTTTGTTTGTTTGTTTGTTTTAATTATGTTATTGTGGGGTACAGTTAGGGGTTAGGCATACAAAAATGCTTCGTTCAGGCACCCTTGGTGATAAGAGGTGTCTCCCCATCCCCAGACAGATACCCACCACCATTAATCCCATCCCCCTCACCCTACCCCCCACCAGTTTCCCACCACGGTCCGTGATTTTCTTGTGGTAATACATTGGATGATCAAGGTCTACTATATGAGTGAGAACATGTGACACTTAGTTTTTTGTTTTTGTGAGAGGTCACTCAGTATTATGGACTCTAGTTCCATCCAGGTTGCTGCGAAATTCATGATTTCATTCTTCTTTATGGCTGCGTAGTATTCCATCGTGTATATGTACCACATTTTTTTAATCCGGTCCTCTTTGGAGGTTATATAGATATTAAATGAAAGAAACACCTGGACAGCTTGGGGAAAACTTGGGTAACACATAGATATGCATTTAAGAAAATTGTGGAATTTAAAGGCTTAGGAGTCTTAGGCTAAGAGATAATTTATACTTGCATAGGGTTCAATGATTTTGAATTTGTAGAATTAGGAGGACTAGGATGGAATTCCATCAAACAGCAGTATCTATAGAACAGATGGAGAAAGAAACACCTTGGGAAAAACAAAAAACAATCAATGAGTCTTAAACGTAGAAGATTTGGAGCACTGAATTTTTGAAGAAATGAAAAAAAAAATTGAAAGCAATCATGGTCTAGGCAAGTTAAGTAAGACAGGAATGAAAAGAATCAATAGTATTCAGTCATAAGAAAGCTGTTATTAGGGAATGTGGGAGAGGGCCCCCAGTGAAGTAGTGATGGCTATAACCTATTTGTAGTGAGTTGAGGAATGAAAGAGTGGTATGGGGAATGAAATCACAAATTTAGACCATACTCTTGTTAAATAGGTGTAAAAAATTTGTGGGGGGTGACAATATAAAGCAAGAACTAAAGAAATCACTGGTTTAAGGGAAGTATTTCTTTTAAGATGGGATAAAACTAAACATAATTAAATGACTATGAAAGCTATGAGAGAGCAAAGAAGATCATGAGAGAGCTGAGAAGACATAAACAGTGATGGGAGGTCTCAGAAGGGTTAGTGAGTGATGGCAAACCAAACACAATCAAGGAGATGATACTGAGCAGGAAAAAGTACCCATCTCCCTTTACCATAATCTTTACCTCTTTATTTCCTGTTTCAGAGCTAGAAAATACAGAATACTACAATAAATGAGAGATTGCAAGAGTGTTTTTTTCAATGTTATTGTATTAATAACTGAAATTCTCTTGCACAATTAAAAAATAGTTTTTTATATCTAAGGCAATATTTTGTATGGGAGAGTTATTCCTCTAGGATGCTATTTGAATAGGAATTCTGTTTTAAGAATCAGCGTGTAAGTCATTCACCCTCAACACTGTCATCAGTAGGATGATTATGGAAGGTCATTTCATTTGCAGAGAGAAAACTCTACCTAATTTTTCCATTAAAAAAAAGTAAGGTGCTTTAAAAAGGAAGAATTTCCATTTCATTGATCCCTATAAGAATGGGGCTTTGTATATATTTTTAAAACTTTAGCAATTATGTGGTTCTCAAAAAAAAGGTAAGACAAATGGATGATTTATGTACATGTGAGTTTATAAATGGATGAATCATATCACTGAAAATAAGCATACCACAGTAGTTAAGAGAGTGGATTCTAAAACTAAACTGCTAGGATTGAATCTTTTTCTGAAATAAAGGAATAATAATATTACTCAGTTTACAAAATAGTTGACAAAGTATATACAGACAGACACATAAAGTGTATATATATATGTGAGTAACACTTAGAGCTGTGCCTGGTATATAGAAAGTGTTTTAGGAATATATGAAATTATTGTTATAAAATGCATTTGGGGTGGCTAAGAAACATATTTCTCCTAAGACATAGGGAAAACACCTTCACTGAAAATACTCAAGAAATGACCAGAAAACAAAATTATCAAACTGGATGTTTTCTTGAATTCACTAAAACTATAGGATTTTTAGATTTGTATAAGCTTCATATTAAAAATAGAAATGAAGTGCCCATATTTATTTAACCCTAGACAAGTAAATAAATCCAAAGCCTCCAGACCACCTACCTGATCAAGATCAGCACAACTTGGAAAATCAACTTAGATATATTGTATGTGTTTAGAGTGTGTATTGTGGCAAACACCACTGAAAGGAATTTGAACAGCAGGTGCTTGTTATTAAAGTCAGTCTCTGACAGTTTGTTGCGCACCTAACTGACCTCCTCTGAGGTAAAGAAGCCGCTGAAAATATGGAAATTCAGTTATGAATCTCCATAGAACCCTATGAGACTCCTGGATGGGTGCAGAGTAGAGATGCATATACCAAACAGTTGACATTTTGATAATACATTCTTTTGAAAGTGACATCAAGAAAGGGAGACCTTTACCAGCTCTGTCTTGGAATGTCAGTGTGGCGCTTCAGGGATTCACTGAACTCCTTATCCTGTTGAACTTTTAACCTTCATTGATCTAAAATTCTTGTTCTAAAACAAAAAATGATAGACTAAAGCTGCTTTCTCTCATAAATTCCTTAAGGAGAAACAGAGACATACAGTCATAAATGATTAATTTTCTGCTTTTTAAAATGAAAGTAGTGGCATTTTGTACAATGTCTGCAACCTTATTATTGCTTAATTTTTTCTCTACATACTACCTAAGAATTATTATACTACAATGAGATTAGGAATTTGTATTTAGAAACCTAATGGAGATTTAGGAGAGTGGCAAAAACTGACTCACCTGAGGAAATAATTTACTTTTTAAATGCATGTCAAAGTTATAGTCGAATGACAGTTGTTAAGTGACAGATGATCCAAACACTTCCAACTACCTCTAAAGAAGATCGCCAATTGAATTGGAGCATGGTTTGGTAAATAACTCCATTGATTTGAACCAAGTACTAACAAACCACAATTTTCATCTTAACATGGGACACTTAGTGGTCTTTTCCATATTTTTTAAAAGAAAATATAATGTTGTATACCTTAAATGTAATGTTGTACATTTAAGGTATACAACATTATGTTATAAATTACATATATACAGTAAGTCATCACTTGACATTGTTGGTAAGTTCTTGGAAACTACATGTAAGTGAAACAATATATATTTAAACCAATTTTGCCATAAGCTAATTGATATAAACAAGAGTTAACCTCCTATTTATCTCTGGTCACAAAAACACCATCAAGCTTCTAAATACCCAAAACACTCCTAATATTAAATGTTAAAATAAATGTGTAATCACTTGATGATGTTGGTAAGTTCTTGGAAACTACATGTAAGTGAAACAATATATAATTAAACCAATTTTACCATAAGCTAGTTGATATAAACAAGAGTTAAGCTCCTATTTATTTCTGGTCACAAAAACGTCATCAAATTTCTAAATAAAAACCCAAAACACTTCTAATATTAAACGTTAAAATAAATGTGAACTACACAGACATTTAAGAAATAATGGCCAGGTGCAGTGGCTCATGCCTATAATCCCAGCACTTTGGGAGGCAGAGGTGAGAGGATCGCCTGATCCTACAGGTTCAAGACCAGCCTAGGCAACACAGCAAGACCTTTATCTATAATAAATCAAGAAAAAATAGCTAGACGTGGTGGCATGTGCCTGTGGTTCCAGCTACCTGGAAGGCTGACGTAGAAGTACCACCTGATCCCTGAGCCCAGCAGGTTGAGGCTGCAGTGACTGTGAACATGCCACTGCACTCCAGTCTGGGCGATGGAGTGAGGCTCCAACTCAAAAAAAATCATAAACATAAACATAAATAAATATTAATAAAAACAAGTAAGATTGTTATTTACCCAAGTATTCCAGTTCAGGGTTACTGGTGTCTGGAGTCTCTCCAGGCAGTGCAGGACACAAGGTGGGCACCAGTGCTGAATAGACACCATTCTACTGCAAGGGTACATTCACACACGTATCCCCACACTCACTCAGATGGAGACAATTTAGACACGCTAATAAACCTAATGTGCACATCTTTGAGAAGTGGGAGGAAACAGGAGTACACAGAGAAAACCCAGGCAGACATGGGGAGAATGTGCCAACTCCACATGGACAGTGTTCCAGGCCAGAAATAGATTTTTTTCTCATCAATGTTATGAGGAAACAACATTGAGCCTATAGGACATAACTCAAGACCTTCTATAGATAACAAAATGATTACTAAAGTGTATAACAAACTAACATATCCATTATCACCACAGTTACACATTTTTCCTTCCTGTGGCAAGAGTAGCTATAATATACTAATTTACCAAAAATCCTGAAAATATAATATACTACTATTAACTGTTCTTCATGTTGTACAGTAGATCTTTTGACTTGTCCACCTTACATATTTGCTACTTTGTATCCTTTGATGTACTTGTCCCCATTTCCTCCCTTACACCTCAACACTGATAAACACTGTTTTATTCTCTCTATATATTTAACTTTTATTTAGATTCCATATATGAGTGGGATCATGCAATGTTTTTCTTTCTGTGTCTGGCTTATTTCACTTAGCATAATGAATGAAGCATGCCACATTGTAGCAAAGGGCAGAATCTCTTTTTAAGGCTAGATAATATCCCTGTATATATATACAATATATATATATTAGGTTAATGCATAAGCATATAGCCCTTGGTTTTGGCATGGCAACACTGTGGTGTTGGGAGTTTGTTGTTTGGAATGATAATGTTGCACTTGTAAATATGCTTTGCATTTTGCAGATTTGAAGAAAGTGCTATTTGTGGGCTAAATAAGATGGAGTGTCAAGTGGAAAAAAAAAACACTTCTTATATATTCTTCTCTTTGAGTTTAACAGATGGGTAAAGACAACAGAGGTGGCCCGAAACATTTGTGCCATGTACAGGGAGAATGCCATTTGGGAAAGCATGGCAAGAAAATGACTTTGTCATTTCAAAGAAGGTCATTTAGTCCTGAGTAATTCTCCACATTCGGAAGACCAGTGGACTTTGATGAAGACCATTTAAATGCGTTAACCTATGATGATCCATGACAGTCAGCCTGAGAATTGGCAAATGTAGTGAACTATGACAAGTCAACCATAGTGCAGCATTTGAATTCCATGGACAAGCAAAAAATGCTACAAACTTATACATCAACACTATCTATATGTATATATGTGAATATATATACACATATAAAATCTGTGTGTGATGTGTGTATACACACTACACACACACACACACACACACACACACATATACCACAGTTTATTTATCTATTTGTTCACTGATGAACAACTGCATTAGCTTCATATCTTGGCTACTGTGAAATATGCTGCAATGAACATGGTAGTGCAGATATCTTCATGAGATTATGATTTCATCTCCTTTCCATTTATACACAAAGAAGGATTGCTGGGTCATATCGTAGTTGTATTTTTAATTTTTTTGGACTCTCTATACTGTTTTCCATAATGGCTGCACCAATCTATATTCCCACCAACAGTGTACAAGGGTTCTCTTTCTCCACATCCTTGTCAACCCTTGTTATTGTAGTCGTTGTGACAATAGCTATCTAACAGGTGTGAGGTGATATATTACAGTGGTTTTGATTTGCATTTCCCTGATGATTAATGATGCCCAAATAAATTCCTAATCTTAAAGGACACATAAGGTTCTGAATATGTATATAAAGTTATATCTATAGAAATCTATGTCTATATATAGAAAACAATTTTTTTAATGTAATTTTCAATTAAAAATTTTTTCTAATGAATTTTCTTCACCTTTATTCTTTTTTTTTTGTTTTTTGTTTTTTTTTTTTTGAATTGGAGTCTCACTCTGTCTCCCAGACTGGAGTGCAGTGGCCGCTCCCGGCCACCGCAGCCTCGACCTGCTGGGCTCCGGCGATACTTCCGCCTCAGCCTTCCAAGTAGCTGGAACTACAGCGCGCGCTACCATGCCCAACTAATTTTTTTTTTGATTTATTGTAGAGATGAGGTCTCGCTTGCCCAGGCGGGTCTCGAACCCACGGGCTCAGGCAATCCACTCACCTCAGCCTCCCAAAGGCGCGGGATTACAGGCTGAGCCACCAAGCCCGGCTTCTTCACCTTTATTCTAACTAAAATGAATGAAGCATGGCTTCTCTATCAAAAAGTAAATAGAGACAAAGTTTGTGAATCAAATATTGCATAAGGGTCTAATATCCAGAACATATAAATACTATAACTCTTAAAACTCAACAACAAAAGTCAAATAACCCAATATAAAATGGAAAATGACTTGAATAGGCATTTCTCCAAGGATACAGAAATGTTCAATAAAACATGAAATGGTACTCAACATAATTAGTAATTAGGAAAATGAAAATCAAAATTACTATGAAATATTACCACATACCTATCAGGATGAGTATAATTTAACAATTGAAAAATAACAAGTATTGGTGAGGATGTAGAGAAATTAGAACTCTCATACATTGCTGTTGAAGATGTAACTGGTGTTGGGAAAAGTTAAACAATATGTCAAAAAATTTAAACATAAAATTACCATATGACCCTACAATTCCATTTCCAGTCATATTCCCAAAAGAATTAAAAACAGGTACTCAAACAAATACACATATAAATGTCCATAGTAACACTATTTATAATAATCAAAAGGTGTAAACAACCCAGATGAATGGATGGATAAATGAATAGCTGAATGAATAAACAAATCGTTGCATATGTATACAATGGAATATTATTTAACCAGAGAAAAGAATAAAGTATGGGTCTATGCTACAGCATGGATGAATTTTGGTAAGAGTATGCTAAGTGAAAACAGCCAGATATAGAAAGTTACATAGAGTCAGAAGGCAGATTAATGGTTGCCAGAGCCTGAGTAAGAGAGGAATGGGGTGTAAGAAATGGCATCATATGTACATGGTTTTCTTTTGGCATGATGAAAATGGTTTGAAACTAGATAGAGGTGGTGGTTCCACAACATAGTGAATGTGTTAAATGTCACCAAAATGTTCACTATTAAATGGCTAACTTTATGTTATGTGGATTTCACTTTTTAAAAATCAAATCAGGCAACCCCCTCAGGTCCACTCCCACTGTGGGATCTTTTCTGCCCTCTCAATAAATACAGCTTTCAAAAGAAAAAAAAATGAAGTCAGACAGCACTCTTGCATGTATTTTTATTCCAGCCCTCTCACCTTCTCAAGCATTGCTTTTTAACTCACCATATTTTCAGCTTTTCTTCCCATTTTAATAGTTATATTGACATAATTCACATACTATAAAATGCACTCATTTAAAGTAAGCAATATACTTATTTCTAATATACTCACAGAGTTGTGTAATTCTCTCCATAATCTAATTATAGATCATTTTTTCCAACCCATTAGCAGTCACTTTCCATTTTCCACCTTTCCACACATTCTCCAGACCTAGGCAACCACTGAATGACATTCTTTATCTACAAATTTGTCTAATCTGTACATTTCAAATGGGTGGAATAATAAACTGTAAACTTTTGAGGTTGACTTCTTTTCCTTGTATAATGTTTTCAAGGTTCATCCAAGTTTAGCATGTAAGAATACATCATGCCTTTTATAGCTGAATAATATTACATTGTATGAACACTACTTTTTAAATTCATTCATGCATTGGTAAACATCCAGACTTTTACTACTTTTTGGCTACTATGAATATGAATAACACAGTTATACTCATGTACAAGTTTCTGGCTGGGCATGTTTTTCTCTTGATATACCCAGGAGTGAATTTTTAGGTCATAAGATAACTCTATAATTTTTTTAGAAATTGTCAAGCAGTTCTTCAAAGAGTCTGCACTATTTTACATTTCTCAGTTTATTATAAATCAACTTTTCTCTCTGTACCTAACTTTTGTATTTAAAATCAACCAGTAGAAGACTTTTTTCTACCCCTCCCTCTTAGGGTTTCACCTAAATTTCAGGTTTAGGATTATGGAAATGGAGGATAGTGACAATTTGAAAAGGCAAAAGAGTGATTAAATTGAGTAAGAAAATAAAGGTATGTTACTTGGCTAAGTTAGTTCAAAGACATAGAAATCTGTACCTGATATATGCAAGTATAATTAGAATAATGTTTGTGTGCACAGGTACAATTGTTGTTAGTTTTAAAACCTTAGTAGTTGTATTTCAGGAAATGACTATTCTACTTTTAATTACTGGATAAAAACATTCTTGAGGCTGTGAGATTAGCTGTTTAAATGACAGGCGGCAGAGTGTTTGGCAAGCTTGAGAAGCCATGGTTTAGGAGGAGAGTTGGAAATTTGACTAAGATAATTGGAAGCAAACAAGAAGGAGACTGAAAGAACCATGGACATTTGGATAAAGAGATTTAAAGAAGAATCTTGGTCCAGATTTGTAGGACATTTGGAAAGTCGCTATATAGTGTGAAGGAAGCAGGTGGCAAGGTTAAAACAGAGGTCAAATTGATTATTTAGCAGCAGTTTTGAGAAATTTCTGAAGTCAGGCAGGACTATAGTCTGCAAGTGAAAAGATATTAAACCTGGCCAGGTGGAAGACACTGGCTCTGAGGTTTGGCAGCTGGTGTGCTTGGTTAAGAGAATGATTGATAAAAGTCTGCATCTTGCTAAAACGTTGATTGGAAAATGTTGACAGTAGAGTAGAAAATGGACACTTGTGAAGACTGGTCTTTGGTCTGCTGTTGTATTCATCTTTTATACAGATTGATGATAAAAGAAAAGAAAATCAATTTAGATGATTAAAGAAACTCACTCTTTCTAACCATCCAGACTGGGTCTGCAGTCTCCAAACATACTTGGTGATAGGAATTACCTGGCATCAACAAGAAAATATCTTTCACTAAACAGAAGGTTTTTCAAAGACCATTCAGTCAAGCAAACAGCTACCTCATTAACCAAACCGGGAAAGATTCCAAATGTTCACAAAATAATTGTATTCAACACCTACAGGCACATCTCAACCTTCTTTCATAGGCTGTCTCCCTTTTTAGCTGTGTTAAAGCAGCCCATCATTTTTTCTAGGTAGTATTTTAACACACTTTTTGTTTTTTCTTCAGATAAAGCATGACGGACAGTGATAAAGGAAATAATGTATTAATTCCCCTCACCAAAAGCAAATAAATAAAAAAGACATGTTCAGATGTTTCATGCTTCCATTGAGCTTGGGGATGAATTCCAAGGCATTCATTTAAATGAGTTCACTTCATCCTTTGTTTAGCTATGTATGCAAGCTGAACCACTCAGATTGCAGAAGACATATAATTACCATGTCTATTCTAATTCTAAAAATCACTTTAAATCCTTTCTGCAAGTAATGATTTCAAAAAGTAACATCTCATTTTTTAAGTTTAGTTCCCAAGTCCATATATATACGTGTGTGTGTGTGTCGTTTCCCTACACCTTGATTAGAAAAAAATTGGTTGCTTAATATTTTTGCAGCAATTAAGAGAATTATAAAGACCAGTCTTAAGAAATTTTGTTTTGTTTTGTTTTGTTTTTTGTCCAAGATCCCCCTCCCCTCCTAACTTCACTTAAAGCCAAAATTTTATTTTCTGTGCACATTTACTTTTAGGTTCGTAGTAACCTCCAATTTTCTCTTTTCTTTTAGGATGTTAATAGATCAGAAAACTATCCATGACTCCATGCTTCAGATGTTTTTACTCAACTCATCATCAAAATGTACCTGCCTTTAGCTTTAATTATTCAGATATTTGCTTTCTGAAAGGGGTCTTAGTATCCAGCTTTATTTATTTGTTACGATTGGTGTTTATCTTATCACCTCTGCAAGAAAATGTAATTAAATCACAGCAGTGACCTTGTCTTGATACTATCTTAGTTCAAAGAAGTAATTCTGACTGTGGGAATACCAAGTTCTGTGGCAGGCCACTCTGGAAATATCCTGAGCAAAACATAGACAACTGCCAGCTTCACCTTTGCATCAGACTGCCACAGGCCCAGAAAATAAATGCGCATGGGTAGCAAATCTCAAAAGAGCAAACCCTAAGAGGCTAAGCCACAAAAGTCATTCATCACAGCATTAGGTAATTCTTGAGCCTTAGGATGATTGATGTGTTTAATTTAAACTGGCCTGGGTACACAAGATATGTCCCTGAAGTGGTAATAGGGTGAGTGGGTGAGATGAAGGAAAAGATTTTAATGGAAAGCACTTTTCTCTTTCAAGCTTTTCTGTGCACATTTCTTTTAACAAAGAGTTAAACAAAAAGTTTTAATTACCTCCATATTATACAATGATATTCTGTTGTCTAGTCTTTTCCTGTAATACAAATGAGGTAAAAGTTGTCCTAAGCCTCATTCCACAAGATATTCATTTTTTGCAAGTAATAATGCCTTTCATAGAAAACTCATTTTAGTTTGTTATGGCATGGGAACACATAGTCACATGGATCAGTAGAAATCCCACACATTATATCTGAAAACATGCCACTTGAGGTAATGGCATTCATATTGGTAGGCTTACATTTGTCTTTCTGTTTAAGGGAACACACAGAGATACATGTTATAAAAACAAAGACAATTATATTGTATGACTTTCTGACCTTTGCTGCCAATTTTAAAAGTTTTCCTATATTTTTAATTTAGTGTTCCCTATATTTGGTAGCAAGGTATGGCTATTTTCGGGTTGTCAAACTCTAGTATTAAAATTTGGTGTATACATGAAATATTTAAGTAATTTTGGTAAGAGATGTGCCTTAGATTGGTCTGATTTGACCAACTACTTTCATATTTTGAGCAGGTCAAGCACTAAGGGAGGTTCAGTGGATAAGACAGTCAGTCATATGCTTTGGACTTTACTATTTAGATATGCAAATAGATATTAATAAAATACAATCATAATATGTACTTAGTGCTAGGAAGAAAAATTATAGAGTAATTTGAGGGTATATTATTTTATTTTATTTTTGCAATAGAGGGTATATTATAAGAGATCTGCTATGGACTAAATGTGTCCCTCCAAAATTTATATGCTGAAATTCTAACCATCAATATGAAGACACTAGGAGGTGAGGCCTTTGAGAGATAATTAGGTCTTGAAGGTGGGGCTTTGGTAATGACATTAGTGCTCTTGTAAGAAAATAAAACAGTATAGTACCCTTGTGAGAAAAAAATATGATGGAATAGTGCCCTTATAAAAAGGAGTTTGTTTGCTTGCTTTTTCTCAGTCATGTGAGGATACAAGAAGATAACCACCTGCAAACCAGAAAGTAGGTCCTCACCAAACACAGCATCTGCCTAGCACTGTGATCTTAGACTTCCCTGGCTCCAGAACTGTGAGAAATAACTTTCAATGGTTTAAGCTACTAAGTTTAGAGTATTGTATTAAAGCAGCCCAAACAGACTAAGACAAGCTCTTAATGCAGTCAGTGAGATCAGTAAAAGTCTCCCTGACAAAGTATAATATGAGTAAGTTCTGGAGGACGTTGGCATATATGGAGATGGGAGGAAGAGTACTATGAATGCTTAAAAATTGGTGGTAGAAGACCCAAATGGAAAAAATGTAGTGCATTTGAGGCAGTGAAAAAAATATAATGACTAGATAGTAGTGGACTAAGGAGAGAATTATGAAAGATGAAGATGAAAATATAGGCAGAAAGTAAATCATAGAAGGCCTCATAGGCCATACTATGTTTTGTTTATTATCCTAAAGTTACTGCAAAATGATTAAAGTGTTTTAGTCAAGATATGGCATGAGTGCTTATTCGTGTAAATACCATCCTGACTCCACTATGGAGAAAAGATAAAAATTGAGCCAGAGTCAATGTAGGAAGATTAATTAAAAGATTATCGTATAAGTTCAAAAGAAGAGATTGTAGCTTCAACTTTAATAGCATAGCAAACTAGAGAGAAGTGAACAAAGTTAAGAAATATCCAAGAAGCAATATGGACGGTATTTAGTAAAGGGTAAGTGAAAAAGATGGAGGTTTTAGAGAAAATATACCAGTTTTTGTTCAGTACAACTGGGTGGATGTGGTATCATTTTTAAAATAAAGATTAAAGGGGAATACAATATCTTAGGTAAGCCAGTGAACTCAATTTTTATTATATTCACACCAAAGTTCCTTTGAGACAACCAAAGGGAGTATATATATATATGTCTGAAACTTAGTAGATAACTTGGAGTTAGAGGTATAAATTGGAAATCCTTGGTGTACACATGGGAAAGAATAGCATAAACACAGAGAAAGAGTGTCTAGGATGAAATCTTGAGAAACTAAATATTTAGAAGCTATGTGAAAAGATGGCCAGCAAAAAAAGACTGGTTTGGAAAGCCCATATACAACTGTTATGCTTTCTAAAGAACTTCCTGGATGGAGTAAAATCTGTGAAAATAGAAATCAATGGGGTTGAAACAATAACTCGTTGCACTATTAAGACAGAATGGCAAATTAAAGGTAGATGTGTCTTTGTTCAAATCAGTGAGCACAGATGACACTTATCAGAAAAGAAAAAAGATGGTGTACCAAAAGCAAATGAAGATTAAGTTTTCTCTCTTACCATGAGCATGAGAAGTGTTCTCAATGACACCATAAAGATGGAAAATCTATAAAAGATGAAAAATCTCTATGTTAGTTGTGGCTTTTAAAGTATCAGAGGTTCAATAGCAGATCAAAACTGGAGCACCAAAAATGTCACTTGGGCTTAAAGAGATCATCAAAATTAGGGCATTTTATGGATATTTGGTGGTAGTTGGAATTATATATGTTTACATGTTTACTGTCACTTGCTTGATATTGTATATTTTTAGGACTAATTTTCCAATATTTCTGGCAGGAGTGTGAATCTTGTATGAATTCATGCAAAGACATCAAGTGAGCTACAGTTTTGGGCAGGTTAACCCTTCCAAAGTGTGCTGCTTTTTGTTGTCAAACTGTATTGGATGCTCTCTAACATGCCATATCAATGTACAACTGTTTTTCTAGAATTTACCTTTACCAATATCCTGTGATTTTTTTTTTGTCTTTTTTCTAAATTCCATGTTGTCTCATTTCTTTATTTTCTTTATTGTTTTGATGAAATGCCTCATCCAGTAGGTGTCTAAATAAAAAATAGACATATAAGGATGGTAAATTTTTTGAACTTTATGTCTGAAAAAATATTTGTTCTGCACTTGCACTTAAGTGATAGGCCATTAGGGCATTCTAAATGCACATGGCCTCATTATATTTGAACTTTTTGTATTGTTATAGGTAAGTGTGATACCACGCTAATTTCTCTTTTCTTTCCTATGTCTGTTTTCTTTTACCCACAGGGAACATTTTGGAATTTTTTCTTCATGCCCAATGTTTTGAGATTTTATGCTAATAAATCTTGGTGAAAATCATCTTCTGTCCATTGTGCTGGACACCTATTTGGCTATTACATTATATACTTAATTCTGACTCTTATTTTTATATAACATTTTGTCAATTTTCCTCATCTATATTAGCTTTCTTTGAAATCCTCATTATGCGAATACTGAATTTTTGAACTAATTTTCTAATTATCTTGTTTGCAATATTTTTTCCCAGTCTTTTTGTTCTATTTTGTGGGAGATTTAGTTTTACTTTAAAATATAATTCAGAGAATGTTAATTACAGAGTTAACATTTTTCTCTTATCTTCTGCATCTGTACTACTTATTCTCCCAGAATATTTTTCTATTTTGCAAATGTATTCATATTTCATTTCATTATTTTAATAATATTACTATGTTAATAATATTGATTTTAGAAGCTTTCCCTAATTACTTGGCAACCCTTGACTATCCATTAATAATAATAAGAATGATAAAGATGAGGTTGAATGTGAGCTCTCTCTCTAATGGCTTAGTATGACTTAAAGAATGGGCATCAATGTAGAAGGAGTAGGCAGGGAACTCACTGTATCGGAGCCATTAAGTTCTCTTTAAGCAGCTCATTTTTTCATAGATAAAATCTGTAATAGCTCATCCAAGATCAGCAATATTCTGTCCAGGAGCTATGAACTGGGCTGCCAAACACTGGGGACAGAGTGGAAGAAGGCAAACGTGCTTCTCTCTGTCTTGTCTACGTTAATTTCTATATTATTTCTAGTTAATTTCTATATTCAATATGTCATTCCCCTCTGTGTGTTTGTTTTCCAGGATTTAGAGTCCCTCTAGTTGAGTCTTTCAAGAGAATATTTTTCTTTCTTCTTTTATAGTAGGGAATAGTAATTACCTAAATACAGGTAGTTGGGGAGAAAATTGATGTCTTCTTATACAGACATTCTGCCAGTTCGTCTGTCTTCAAGGCTATATCTTTCCTTTAACTGGTATTTTGTGCTTCCATTATGCTTTTTGAAGATAACACAGCAAACTTACATTAGAAAGTAAGTTCCCTAAACCATAATATTTTACAATACCTGCATCACCCTTTTAAGATTGATTGTTATAGGTAGAATTGAAGTTAACTACGTAACACTCCCTAATCCACTTTCTTTCTCTTTTTCTCTCCTTCCCCTTCCTCCTCCAAGAATTGACCATTAATCTAATTTAGTATTTACTATTCTCATGCGTAATTTATATTATAACTATATTTGTGTTGCAAGTTTTTAAACTTTATAGAAATTATATATTCTTCTATGCATTTTATTCAACAACAAAGCAAGGTGTTCAAATTAATATATTAGTTCTAGTTTAGACATTTTCATTATTTTACAGAACAAATTTTTCATAGATCAAAATTTCTTTATATATTCTCAAATTAGTAGAGATTATTTTAGTTCATTCATTATTGCAAACAGAATCACAATGAACATGTTTTATTTATGTCTCCTTGTTCACACAGATACAAGTTTCACTGGGGCAAGATTTCTCAGTATCAGCACTCATGACATTTTGAAGAGAATAATTGTTGAGTTAGGAGCAAGGATGGAACTATCCTGTCCATTATAGGATATTCAGTAGAATCTCTGGCTTCTACCCTTTAGACGTCAGTAGCAGCCTGCATTTTTTAACAACAACAAAAATAAATGTCTCCAGACACTGCCAAATGCTGTCTTGGGAACATGATCTCTCTTTTAAAACCACTATACTGAAATATAGACATTTAGGTGCTATTTCATGGGCTATAGCATAGTCTCACTTTTACTAAATACTGCCAAACTGCTCTATAAAATGGTTGCAGCAATTTCCTTTGCCACCAACAGATGTTGCATTTCTAGATTTTTATTATGAAATATTTCTATTTTTATTATGAAATAATACATGTAATGTAAATGTAAAAAGTCAATCATGATGAAATAGCATCTCTGTGATGCTATTTTTCTTATTAACTCTTCCTTCCGTCAGGAATATCCTATCCTAATCTTTTTACTCATCATTCCCTTCCTTTTCATATCACAAATAAGCACATATCTACATGTTATGTTGTTTTCATGTTTTATATACTTCTTAAAATTTGTTTAATCCATTTTATCAACTTTTTTGAGGTATAATTGTATACAAAAAAACCCACACGTGCTTAATATATACAATTAGATGAGTTTGAACATATGCATATACCCACGGCCCTATCACCACAATCAAGATAATAAATATATTCCTCACCTCCAAATGTTTCCTTGTAGCCCTTTGTATGTCTGTACTGTGTGCATGTGTTAAAAACACTTAACATGAAATACATTAGCAAATTTTACATGCACAATAACATTGTTAACTATAGGCACATCTCCAGAAAACATTGATCTTGCATAACTGAGACGATATGTTCATTAAGCAACAATTCCTTACATCCTCCTTCCCTCAACTCCTGAAAACTACCAATCTGTTCTGGGCTGCTATAAGTGTGACCACTTTAGATACTTCATATAGGTGGAATCATGCAGTATTTGTCCTTCTGT
This sequence comes from Tarsius wallacei, assembly GCA_963574415.1. NCBI lineage: Eukaryota > Metazoa > Chordata > Mammalia > Primates > Tarsiidae > Tarsius > Tarsius wallacei. The sequence goes on along the minus strand of CAUYQG010028607.1, from coordinate 4,382 downwards.
GACTGATTTATCTTACCTAGTATATTGTACTACAGGTTCATCCATGTTGTCACAAATGGTAGGATTTCCTTCTACTTTTTAAAGACTAAATAATATTGTTTGTATATACCACATTTTCCTTATCTATTCATCTTTGATGGACGTTTGGGTTGCTTCCATATCTTAGCTATTGGAAATAATACTGCAATAAAGATGGGAGTGAAGATATCTCTTCAAGATCCTGATTTTAACTTTTTGAATGTATAACCAGAAATGGGATTATGGATCATGTGGCAGTTCTATTTTCAACATTTTGAGAAACTAACTCCTTAAGGTTTTCCATAGTGGATGCATCATTTTCACTGTTACATTAATGGAATCATACTTCTACTACTTCATTATTTTGTTGTTGTTTTCTCTGCCCAATTTCATGATTTTGGTCATTATCATCATTGTGAGTTTTATCAATATTCATACAGATAACTTTAATTTATTCACAAAACATATCATTAAAAACTCTTGGTATTATGACCTCCAGAATCCTTTAATAAAATAAAAATTCAATCATATTTATTATACAATTTATGTGTAAATTTAAAAATCTCTAAACCAAGGCTCCAAATAAAAGTAAAATATACTTGCAAACAATTCAGCAAAAATGATCTTCAGTCATCCCTCTGTCAAGTTCTGACATTTTACAAATAAGCCATTGAAACCCAGATAAATTAAACGATCAAGTGTGATTTATAATCTGTATTGATTTAGTTACATGATTCAAGAATATAATTTCCCGATTTCCAACTGTAGTCTTTTTAATCATCAAGTTAACACTGCCTTATACATCTTACATCTTTTCCTGCCCTTCTCTTTGACACAGTATCCCTCTTTACACATAGTGAAGTAAAAACTAAATGTTTTAACATATTTGGAGCTGTGCCACATTAAAGTATGACTTATTTTAGCTGGCAAAACATGTTAATCTTAGTTGACAATTCAAAGAAAAGCAAAGAGTATTTAAATCAAGAGTGCACTTGGATTCATTCTCTATGGAGATGTAGGACCTAAATATATGCTTCCTCCTTTAATGTCATGAGCATATTCATCACTTAGCATTACCTTTATGGACAATAGATACAAGACTCCCAGGAGGCAAATGGCTTTTTCAGAATAGCAGTTATAAAACTATGCTACCTTTAAAAGATAAAGTGCAAAGGAAGAAGAAGAAATTGATATGTTTATGATCGCTCAGAGGTAGAAGAAAATAACCAGGTAATAATAATATAATCAGCTATTACTCTGTGTGCTTTGTTCACTAAGTTCCAACCAATTGAAGAACAGTGACAAACTGATAATTATGTGAATAACTGGTATGAAATGTTATTAAACCTGGCATTTTTAAAGTATATTTCCCATTCCTCTAAAAATCACATGCAAATGAAAAGGGATGTGAGACTGCTCATTGAGCTAAATAAAATGAGACAAGAGTTAGTTAACATATTTAGGAAAATGACATGATAGAATGCACTTCTCATCCATATGACATAAAAGGAAACAGAAATATTTTTGGTAGTTTTCAGTGGCTTCCTCATTTGTGGCAAAGAGGAAATTTTCTAATTAATTCATAGCCTAAAATTAACTTCTTAATCAAATTATGACCAGGAACAGACACCATGCAGCATGATATTCCTTCAGTTGAGCTGTACCTGCTACCACTTAAGAGATCTGAAAAAAAAAAAAAAGGTGGCCTTTGCTTATGCAATAATATATACTTCATGATTTACTATGATACATATATATATGGACCATAATTGAGTACCTTGTTATCTCAACATCTTAGCTTTGTACCACTTTACCAATAAGCAGATTATCAGTTTCACAGTTATTTCCTTTCTTTTTCCATTGAACATACATAGCTTGGACATTTATTTAATGAGCCTTTCATTATTTTCTCCTGCATGCTAAATATTATACTAGACATCAAAGATAAGTAATAAATTAAGAAGATATACTTCTGGCATTAAATAGAGATTAAAAGAATATTGCACAGCTTCATTAGTCCCACAAGAGTGAAAAGTGATGTATCCTTAGGAAAAAACACGTCTAAAAAAAGCAATATGCACCCAAACTGGTGTAGCATTTGTTTTCTTCAGATGTGTCTAGTTTTCCCGCAGGATCAAGAGAAATACATAAATTCAATATCAGAAACACAAAAATTCAATATGAGTTGCCATAGCACAAGGCAGTTTTATTCAATTTTAAAAACATTTTAAAGTAAGAATAGGGACTTTGTTTTGTTTACCACCATATCCGCAGTGTCTAACACAGCACCTAGCACATAATAGGTTTTCAAAAATGTATGTTAAAAGAAGCACTTACAGAAAAATGTAGTAAGACCCTCCAAAAAAATCAGTAGAAATATAAATAAAAACTAACAGAATTGAAGGGAGAAATAGAAAAATTAAACAACAATAGTTGAAGTCTTCAGTATCCCATTTTCAATAAGAAAAAAAAAAACTAGATAGAGGATCAATATGAAAATAGACCATTTGAACAACACTCAAAAACAATTAGACCTCACAGACATTTAAAGAACACTTCACCTAAAAACAGCAGGATACACATTCTTCTCTAATGTACATGGAATGTTTTCCAAGAAAAGTCATAAAACAAACTTAAATTGAAAAGACTTCATTCATAAAAAATATGTCTTCCAAACAACAATGAATTCAGATAAAATCAATAATAGAATTCACAAATGTATAAAATTGAACAGCTTACTACTAAATAAATAATGCTTCAAAGAAGACTAACAACAGAAATAAAGAAAATACTTTGAAATGAATTAAAATGGAAGATTGGAGGCAAGATGGTGATGGGACAAGCTGAACTGTGAAGATCTCCACAAAAGGTAGCCCCTGAAGGCAGTTCCATGCACCCCCTGCAGCTGCTGCCAACACAGGGGAGTGGTTGCTATAGCCAGTCCTACACAGCAAACAGCCTCGTTGCACTATGGCCTCCAAAAGTGATTCCTGCTATTTGCTACCAGGTGCTGAACAACTGCTCTGTCTCTTAGCTCTGGCCTGGGGAATTCCCGGCTCCCTCCTCCACCCCAAGCCGCTGGCGGTATACCAAATGCAGCGCCCAGCTATATTTCTGATTCCCAGTGGCTGACGACAGACACACACCACTATAGCCCATCATAGTGGATCATCCACAGACCTGGGTAAGTGGAGAGAAAGGACAAGTGGAGAGAAAGGATCGGTGAAAGAGGAGACACCCACCACAGTCATTTTCCAGGCAGAGATTCGCATTGCCCTGCCTATCTACAAGCAGCCTCCACCTTGGTTTCTAAGGTAACCTCACCAAACAGGAGACAGAAGGCCCTCCTCTACACTGAATCAGACACAGGCAACTCAGTCCTGTGGCAGACCTATCAGGCAGCAAGTCAGGGGAACCAACCCAAGCTATGAGTAAATCTATCTCCCTGCAATGAGAGCAAAGGGGAGAGGCTAGAGATCAGAGATGAAGAGACTTTAGACACTCAGAAAACACTCCAGAGCTAGTCTGGTTTCTTATTTTGATTTTATTGTTTTATTCACTTTTGTTTGCTTTTTGAGTTAAACTACTTGTTTGTGTTGGGGAAAAACACATCAAAAGGCATGATTTTATTGAACTGTCTTTGTGTGATTACTGGTATGCCTTAGGGAATTTTGTTTGTTTTTTACACTTTTCTGTACTTGTGTCTCTTTTCATTCGTTAGTTGGTATGTATGTCTGTTTTCCCTCTTACTCTTCTCTCTCTCCAACTTCCTCTTCACCCACCCTTCTTCCATTATTTTCCTTTTTCTTACCTCCTTTTGTTCCAGGGAGCAAACCTAAACCCCACTGCATGGACGGATTGTAAGGCAGTGGGAAATGCCCATACACCTGTTGGTGGATACCAGGATCTGCAGATAGATTCTGAATCACAGCTGCCACCTCAATTAAATCTCAAAACTACAAAAAGTACAGTTCCAACCCACAATCCAGGCTCAAAAGTGAGCAAAGCCAAAGGACACTCATAAGGAAGAACAGGAGATTGAACAAAAAGATGTAAAAGCAACCCCACATCCCCTGAAAAACAGAATTAAAGAAGGGGAGGGAAATGGGGAGAGAAAAACCTACACAAATGAAGAAAAACCAAAAGAAAATATGGGTCTCTCACAGACCCCTGGAAGGTCAGACACAGAGAAAACTGACTTTGGAATGCAAACAATGAAAAGCCCCCAGAATGACTGGTCTCAAGCTACTAGCCCAGATATTAAGACATGAATGGAGAGATTAAAAAGAATGAGGAGAGACAAGAGGAAGCTAGGGAAGGAGTTGATAACTGAGATAACTGAGTAGTAAAGAATACTGTGAATG
>CAUYQG010028604.1:0-10420 GCA_963574415.1 Tarsius wallacei | reverse complement strand
CCAGCTACCGCAGCCTCTACCTGCTGGGCTCCAGCGATCCTTCCGCCTCAGCCTTCCGAGTAGCTGGAACTACAGGCGTGCGCTACCACGCCCGGCTAATTTTTTGATTTATTGTAGAGATGAGGTCTTGCTTGCCCAGGCGGGTCTCGAACCCGCGCGCTCAGGCAATCCACTTCACCTCAGCCTCCCAAAGGCGCGGGAATACAGGCTGAGCCACCAAGCCTGGCTTGTTCCAGCTACTTGGAAGGCTGAGGTGGAAGGATCGCCTGAGCCCAACTGGTGGAGGATGCAGTGGCCTTGAGCATGCCACTGCACTCCAGCCTGGGCGACAGAGTGAGACTCCAACTAAAAAGAAAAAAAGTCTATTCCTAGAAAATAAAAAGAGAATACTCAAATTTATTATAGACCCAGATAAGACAAGACTGTGCAACATAGGGATCAATAAGCACGCCCAACCACATATGGGAGCTTAATGTGTTAGATGGCAATACAAACCACTCTAATGAACAAGTCAATAAGTGATGCTGAATCAATTGGATTACCATATGAGAAAGATAAAATAAAAAGGAGACTTCTGTTTCACATGACACAGAGGAGAAAGTGCCAGAAGAATGACAACCTTAATTGTAAAAAAAAGTATTTAAAACTTTTATTTTATTTTATTTTTTTGAGTTGGAGTCTCACTCTGAAGCCCAGACTGGACTGCAGTGGCTACTCCCGACCACCACAGCCTCGACCTGCTGGGCTCAGGCAATCCTTCTGCCTCAGCCTCCCAAAGGTGCAGGATTACAGGCTGAGCCACCAAGCCCAGCTATTTAAAACTTTTAGAAGTGTAGGAGAATAATTTTTTTATGACTTTCAAGTAATAAAGATTTTTATAACAAAATACATTTTCATTTATTTTTAAAAATTATTTTATTTTTAAAATGTGGGTTACAAATGAGGGTTAGGTACATACGGGGTCATCGTACAGGAAAAGTGTGGGTACCCTTATTGATGTCATGTGCCCCCCCTCCCTGGCAGTGTCCCACTACTGCCAATCCCTAACAAAATAATCTTAAAAAGCAGAAATCATAGAGGTAGAAATGCATACATTTTGATACACGATTAAAACTTTTATAGGAGTCAAGTCTTCACTTTCTGAAGATCTGCTGAAAAATTAACTCACAAAGACCAATTAACTGGAGAAAAGGCATGCACGTTTTTGAAATATGTATATATGAGAATCACAGAGTGATTACCCCGTAGGTGCTAATTAAATGTTTGTTGAATGAATGAAAGAAAATACATTCTTGGTATTTTAAGAGCTTTTATTTGTTCCATTGTTAAAATAGGAAAAAAAACTTTGGTTATAAAAAAACCATTTAACTCAATTCATAACGAACAGTGGTTTAAAATAGAAATTCCAAACCAATTTTGGCTAAAAGCTTTCTAGTCTATTCTGAACAGCTGCTGTTGTAGACAGTCTGAAATAACTTCCAGCGTAGTTCCAAGCCTGTGTTGAATAAACAGCACAGATAGAGGAAAGGGCTTTATTAGCATTAATTGCAAAGCGCCGGTGCAGCTCCAAGGCAGGACTGCTGCCCATAGAGAACCCAGCCCTGGTGCGCCTTCCTCGGGCTGTAGATGGAGCCATAGTATTGCTAAATACGATCCCAGCGTGCGCGTTGGGGGTTTTGTGCTGTAAATGCCAGATGTTTGGAAGTTTTCTGGCTTTAGTTTCTGAGTGTGAACAACCAGAAAACTCAGACCATTTTATTTTCTCTGACGCTGACTGGGCTTGCAGAAGCCGGGAGACTCGCTGGGGTGGCTTCAGCTTTCATTCTCCCAGCAATTATCACCCACTCACACCTTCTTCTCAGACTATTTCTCTGCTTGAGGGCATCCTGGGGCTGTCAGTCCTGCCTCGGCTGGTGAATTCATTTAGAAAATCAGATTTCGTCACATTCTCTTGCCTTCTTTTCACCAGAGCCACTCACAGGCAGGAACCGGGACTCGCCTGACTTCCTGGGTCAGAGCGGGGTTCAGGGTGCGCTTTGACACCCATAGATGGGGCCTCCATGAGCTGTAGGCCCAAGCTTTGCTCTGCTTCCCCCTCTGTTCTTTCTCCCCTTTCTGCTCCACCCCTGCCTTCCTTCCCACTCTCTCTTCTCTAGCTGGCTCCCTTCTTTCCGCCCCCATCTCCTCCCTCTTCTCTTCCCCTCTCTCCGCACAAATCCGTGTAGCTGGAGTCTTGACACAAAGGCCATGTCCCCACTCGGTCTCACCGTGTCTTCCCACTGGCCTGCAACATCTTATGTTACTTTTCCTCTAAAATATTCCATGGCTTCCTCCCTGCTCTTTCTGAGGAAGTCCAACCTCACTGGGTTGACATTCCAAGGGTGTAGACCTCCCTCCCCCTTCCGTTGCCCGAATGTCCTAAGCCCAGGAGAGGAGGCCAACCCAGCCTACCCCACTGCTTCGTGCCTTGAGTCACATTCCTCCTCAACTGGCTGATACTGGACTCATCCTTCGGAGGGTGAACAGCCAGAAAACTCAGACCTTTTTATTTTCTCTGATGCTGACTGGGCTTGTGGAAGCTGGGAGATCCGGTGGTTTTGGCTTTCATTCTACCAGCAATTATCACCCACTCGCACTTTCTTCTTGGCTTCGGGGCCAAGTCATGAGCCCTCACCTCCTCCATGCAGCTTTCCTTGCTTGCTTCCTGTGGGAAGTTCTTTCTCTCTCCTCTGGAAGGACTTCATGATGGAGCGTTCTATATTTGCCCTGGGTTCCATCTGCTTGGGTGCTGGTCTGTGTGATAAGATGGCCCTGTATTTCCTTGTACACCATGGCCTTTCTTATTCACTAGGTGCACTCTTTCTTAGGCTCACCATTGCAAGAGAAGGGTGGGGTATGTACCAGAGGAGAGACAGAGCGTTTCTTTCCTGACATTTGAGCTGCCAATGTGTCCTCTGGGGAATGGGGAAGTTCCTGGCACAAACAACAGCTTTAGGTGACTGTGTGCCTCGAAAAGGGATGTCTTCCCCTCCTTGAGGTGAGAAGGAAGATCCTCAGGCAGGGGAGGGGGAGGCAGAAGGAGAGCAGAAGAGGAGGCCGGAGCGTACATGCTGGTGTGTCCTTGAGAAGGTGCCCTGTCCCTGTCCCTGCCCCGTAGACCCAACCCTGGGGACAGTGGGCTGGGAAACCATGGATCCCCAGACAACTTTGCCGAACCTAAAAGGAGACAGCCTCTGAGGCTTGCTTCCTGGGTGGAGCTTGGAGAGGTGAGCAGAATCTAGAAGCAAGTCCTGTTTTTTCTTAACCGACTCCAGGTCCCTCCCTGTTCATCTCCCTCTTTCAGCTGCTTGAGAGCAGGCAATGGGCCTTGCTTGGTCTGTGGCCTCCCATACACCAGTGTCTCCCATGGGAGTGGCTTGCTGAAACTTCAGTCGACCCAGCATGTGACAAGGAATGCAGATGGCCCTAGGGAGCTGACAGCAAGGAACTGAATTCCGCCAATAACTCTAGTGAACTGGGAAGTAGATTCTTCCCAACGTCTCCAGGTAAGAAACCACGTCGGCCAACACCTTGCTTTTGGCATTGGGAGATTGAGCAGAGGAGTCAGGGGCAAACCCACCCAGAATTCTGACCTGCAGAACTGTGGGATTACACATGTGGGCTGTTTGAAGCCACTAAGTTTGGAGTAATTCGTTGCAGTAGCAAAAAGAAATGCATAGGTGGTGAGGGCCAGTGAGGGCCACTGTTTGCAGCAACTTTCACTAAAACATTGAAATGGGTTGGGCTGGGTGGCTCAGCACTGTGGGAGGTGAAGGCAAGTGGATTGCCTGAGCCTGCAGGTTCGAGACCAGCCAGGGAAACTTGGTGAGATCGCGTCTCTACAATAAAAGGTCAAAAATTAGCCAAGTGTGGTAGCGCATGCCTTGGAAGGCTGAGGCGGAAGGATCGCCAGAGCCCAGTAAGTCAACGCTGGGGTGGCCGTGAGCGTGCCACTGCACTACAGCATGGGCGACAGAGTGAGACTCCAACTCAAAAAAAAAGAAAAAAGAAAAAGAAAAAAAAGAACACTTAATGAACGAGGGAGGTCAACTCCATTCTGATCTTAAGGGGAGAGCAATGTTTACAGATCCAGGGTGGCTTGACGTGCGTCTAGCATGATCTGGGGATGAGGTGGTCTCTGGGATGGCTTTCGCACTGTAGTTTAATGACTCTTTGTCCTGTGGCTCTTGGCAGATGCAGGCCCTGGGATCTGTCAGGAATCCTGGCTGTGTGGACACAAGCCGCGTCCCATGAGAGCCTTTGACATCACTGTGTCCGGTTCATCTCTCAGTCTAGGTGGAGGATGGGGGACCGAGGTTTCGCTTCAGGTTTCCTTAAGCTCATCTGCTCCTCTTCATCCCAGCAAAGGGCTCTTGGAACTCAGGGTTGGGATTTGCTTTTTCTCCTCAATGAAGCTTTTTCTGTTTCAACGGATTTCAAGCTAATGGTAGCTGTGGCTGCCTAGTGGAACCATTCATATGTGTCCTGGGGATTGTGGGAGGGACGGGAGTTCACACTTTGATCTCTGCAGTAAGGGTAAATGGCACTTTTCAGTTCCCCAAATGGAAGAAGCGGGAGCTGGTTTCCTACCTTAATCATAGAGCTCTGTGGATCTACTGCTTGTCTGGGATGGAAAGTCCTTGCACTTTCGGCTTGACTTTCATGCCTCTGAGGTCAATATAGCAAGACTGTGAACTGGGGCGGTAGCCAAGTATTCTCCTTTCTTTTACAAAAAATTTCAAACATATACAAAGGAAGAGAGCATGGGATAATGAGCTTCCATGTACCCATTACTCTGTTCCATGGTAATTAGCTCATGGCCAGTCTTGTTTCATCTGTATCCCCACCTTCTATATTATTTTTATTTATTCATTAATTGTTTTTACTTTATTTTATTCTAGAGACATGGGGATCAAGTCAGGATTAGGTACATAAGTAATGTATGTGAAGGTGAAGTTTGGACTTCCAACTGGACCTCACTTCCCCTGGTTTAGGACCAGGTACCCTTTGTGTTGTTATGTGCCCCCTACCACCCTCCCGCCCTCCCCTGGCAGTGTCCGGTGGCTGCTGACCTTTGTGCTATTGTGATCAATGTTTGGGTCCCACTTATGAATGAGAACATGTGGTATAGGGTTTTTTGTTTCTGTGATAGATCATGAAGTATGATCGTCCCCAACTCCATCCAATTTGCTGCAAAGTCCATGATTTTGTCCTTCTTTATAGCTGCATAATATTCTAAATCGAAGACATTACATTATTTTATCCACAGATATTCAGTAAAGCACCGGGCACGGTGGCTCACTCCTATCATCCCAGCACTTTGGGAGGCCGAGGCGAGAGGATGGCCTGAACCCATGGGTTCGAGACCAGTCTGGGCAACTTGACGAGACCTCATCTCTACAATAAATCAAAAAATTAGCTGGGCGTGGTACCACATGCCTGTAGCTCCAGCTACTTGGAAGGCTGAGGTGGAAGGATCACCTGCGTCCAGTAGGTAGAGGCTGCAGTGGCCGTAAGCGTGCTACTGCACTCCAGCCTGGGCGACAGAGTGAGAGACTCCAACTCAAAAAAAAAGAAAGAAAAAGAATTACCTGACTCATTCTGAAACTATTCACCCCACGGTCTCCTGTAGAAGCCCCAGAACAGGCTGGAAATAAAATGTAACTCTTAGTCTTGGGGGATTTGGGAGAAATGTGTTCCTTACCCATGTTTGTTAACAATGTTTAATTCAAAAGAAAGAATCTCTAACAGTGGAATTTCCGATATCTGTGGGATGAACTGTATTTTGGGGCAGGGAGCAGGGGACTATGGTGAGCTTCTCCACTATGTGGTGCCATTCCTGGTAGGAAAATTGCGGTGTGTTGTCTTCCCCAACGCTTCTTGCATTTCATACGCCCAATCCCTTAGCAAGTACTGAGAAAATTATCATGAATTGTCTCTCAGGAATTCACCAATCCCTCTCATCAAACAATGAAAAAGTGTGGGCATTCCTTTGGTACAGCGTGCCGTTGCCCTCATCCTATTGTACTTATTAGATGTCTGTTGGACTCACGACACTACCTACTGCCCACCAGTTCTCTCTTTGATTTGATATCTGGCGTAACCACCCTGCCTTGTTCGTTTGAATTAGAAAGCCCGTGATGTTCAACTGGCCTGGAATTTTCCTTTCCTCTTTTGAAACAGGGCAAATGTTTTGGATTCTGGACTGCATTAGATGGTCATTTTCAATTTTCATGTTGGACATGCGGAAAGCCTCACCTCCACTTACAACTTATTCTCTGAGATGGTCTAACTCATGGGTGATCACTGCAACATGGAAAAGACCTTCTCAGCAGTCTGTGTTGAAGCACATTTCCCGCCCTTGTCCTGCACTGACCTCAGCACGAGTCAAAACTCACAGGAACACAAGACCTTGACTGAAGATCCAGGCTGTGGAAACTTTCAGGCCTGGGGTTTTCCCCTGGTCCCTGAGGCCAGCTCACAAGACTCTATCACGTGAGATACGCCTGAGGTGGGGGGGTGGGGGAAGGATGTGGGGAGGGAGCAGGCACTTCTTTTGGTGGAAGGAGAAAGACCAACAGGAGCTGTTGTATTTGGCTGTCGCGTTTCCTTTTTGCCCACTTGAGTTAATGGAGAAAAGCCATTAAATGCTGTCTACCAGGTAGCTAAGTTTTCCTTGCAAATGCAAATGTAAATGACTCTAGCACAGGGAGTTTTAATGGCTGAGTAAATGTTTGACCTTCAGTAAGATTCCAGAATTCAGGCGTTTGCATCATTAGAAAACATGTGCTTGCACATGACAAGTTAAGAGGTGACAGAAGTAAAGATAGACAAGATCATTCCCACAGGAGGGGGTCACAGGGCGGGGAGCTGGAAAATGTGGTGTCTGCCTCAGGGGCTTGAGCCTTTTGATACAGGGATTAGGGTTAGCTGCAGAAGAGAGATTTTAAAGGAAAGATTCCGCAGGAAGAATCCTGCTCTCTGGCAAGGTAGGGTGAGGAGTGTTGAGAGTGTGGAGAGATGAGAAAGAAGAGACTTTCCAGGCTGTTTGGAAGTGTGGGGACTGAAGAAAGGGTGAAGGGGCAAGAGAGATGGAGGGATGGTTATTAACACATTTTGCTGCAGATAAGCCTGGGGTCTCTGGGCGTTTTCCCAGAGACTCCTGCTGAGAAGAGTCTTCTCAATTGCTTTCTTCTCAGTGGCTCTCAGTTGTGCCATGATACTGTTTCACTGTGATACCGATCTGATACAGTTCAGATGTTTGTCCCTCCCAAATCTCAAGTTGAAATGTGTCAGAGGGGCCTAGCGGGAGGTGCTTGGATCATGGGGGCAGATGCCTCTTGAGTGACTGGGTGCCGTTCTTGCCATAATGAGCTAGTTCAGGCTAGAACTGGTTGTTTGAAAGGGCCTGGCACCTCCCTCCTCTCTCTTGCTTCTGCTCTCGCCATGTGACACGACTGCTCCCGCTTACCTTCCGCCATGATTGTAGCTTCCTGGGACCTCACCAGAAGCAGATGCTGGCACTGTGTTTCCCGTACAGTCTGCAAAACCAGGAGCCAAATGAACCCCTTTTTTTTATACATTACCTAGCCTCAGGGATTCCTTTACAGCAAGGCAAAATAAGGGTGTAAGGCCGGAGCCGGAGGGCGGGGTGGGCCTCAACTAAAGGGCTCTAACCCAGACCAGGAGAACAATGGGCGAAAGTAAAAGCAAGCCGGCCAGTACCTGTTAGAGCGACCGTAACAACCCCGTTCAACCAATCACCAGCAGGCACGACAGCTGTCCCAACCAGTAATCGCTCTCCCCAATCCTCACAGCTTTTTCGGTGTGCCCCTTAAAAACCCGTCGACCATCTCGCGGGGCGTGACTTCCCCGACCCACAGTTACGTGGACTGGTGAACCTCGCCCGGGATTGTGCTAATAAATTTCTCCTGGCTCCTTTGTTGCCGTTTCGCCTGGTCTGGTTTCGTTTACCTTACAAATGGAAGCCTGAGGTGGTCCTGATATATTTAGGTTCATGGAGGCCAGCACACACTCAACAGCGGCACGAGCACACCCTGAACGTGCCCCTAAGCAGGAGGTTGGAGCAGGGAGAAGTCCTGGGGGTGGCCAATAGGAATGTCCCCTTCCCCTCAGGCTCCACACCTGGGCATGTGGTCATGCTGAGGCTGTGACCAGTTGTTACAGGAGGAAGTGTTCTGTGCCTGCTGATTCCATCTTGCAGCCCTGCAAAGTGAGTTTTCTTGCTCGACCTTCCTTGAGGTCGTTGCCCTCCCCTCAGGCTGGTTCAGACCAGATTGGACCCACCTGGATCCATGCTCTTACCCTTTGGTTACCTTTAGTTCACTGTAACACTAAAAGTCCCACCCCTAAAGAAGTTGCAGCCATTTTGTGTGCATGTGATGTATGAAGAAGCATGTTCTCACACTGTGCGCGCTAGAAATGCCACCCTTCTCAAACTTCATCCCACACTCTGCCCTGTGTAAAATGCTAGATAACCCGTGTGCCTTTTACAATCTAGAGCGAGTTTTCCTGTCCAGCCAGCTGTTCCTGAACCTTTCCTGTAAGTAGGTTCCTGAATAAAGCCCATGTCTCGTTCATTGTCTCTGGGTCATTTTTTTGGCGTCTCGGACACAGTGTCTCTTCTCGTGGCATCTTTAGGTGTCTGTCACTCCAGAGGAGAAAAGCAAAGTGCATCCCTGGGAGACTGTGGAATGGTTGTAACTAAGAGATGAACTCTGGGGCTTTTGGTTGGAAGAGCAGACTCCTGTCTCCCTCTTGACGAGAAGCAGGTCGCACTCCCAGCCACATGTGGAGAAGGGCCCTGTAGGAAGCCACTGATCCTCTGAAGCTGGTTTTCCCAGCCTTGCGTGAAGCATTGCGTGGATTCAGCCTGTTCTGCTGACGTGTACACTGTGCAGACAGGGAGGTGGAGCAGAAGAACGAGGGACAAAGGCACATGTCAGCAAGTCCTCCATCCTTCAGTCCTGGGGACTTGGCGTGTTGGCCAGAGTTTCCTGGCATTTGATTTTGAAGTAGGTAAGGCCAGCTGGCTTCAGAGAGGTTTATGAAGCTTATGTCAGACTGCGTCTTGGGGTCTTGTTTGCTGCCTGGGAGGTGATAGTGCTGCTGGACGAGTCCCAGCAGTCCTCTTGGGGGCCCTGGTGGAGGCTCTGGACTCAGATGGGATCTTTCATGCCTGTAAAGGGTGGGGGGTGGGAAGGTAGGGCTGGAGATGGAAAGCAGGGTGGGTCTAACAGCCAGAACTGGGCTCTAGGGCTTCATCTAGTCATCATCCCTTGTGAGGAAGAATTCTTACTGACCTGGGGGACAGACAGGCGTGTTCCTTCCTTCCCTCCTGCTGTGAAGGATTCTGCACGACCCTTAGGCTCTCCCTGGGGGAGTCTTCCATATGGGGTGTGAGGCATGCTTTGAAAGGCATTCATGACCCAGTGCACCAACAAAGTTTTCTTCTCTGGAAACAGAAAAATGTTCCAAAGCCCTAGTTTTATGCAAACACTCAAGCAGACAGGCGTTCTGCCTCTTTGCATTACCATCACTTCAATACCCCCCTTTCCAGGCCCAGCCTTGCAGGAGGGGGCTTCAGGTTTGCCGCTGAAGCCATGGATCTGTTTCCAGTGATGTTTTTGTGTACTTGACTGCCACTGCTCAGCCTCAAAACCTTAAAGGTCATGTGCACTTAAGGCTTATCCCTCTTTGGAGCAAAGGGCTCTTTGTCCAGGGGCCTCCCAATTCCTCGAATGCTACCAGGAATGAAAATACCCAAGGCAACCAACAGGGAATCAGAGAGCATGGCTCAGGCACCCTACGACAAAGCTGCCGTGTTACATAAGTAACAAACAGTTCGCCCTCTTCGCCTTGAAGGGTCAACTCCCCACAAGCCATGAGGAGTGGCTGACATCCACTGAATGCTCATCCTGTGCCAGGAACGCTTGTTTTTTTTTTGAGTTGGAGTCTCACTCCGTCACCCAGACTGGAGTGCAGTGGCCGCTCCTGGCCACCGCAGCCCCGACCTGCTGGGCTCCGGCGATCCTTCCGCCTCAGCCTTCCAAGTAGCTGGAACTACAGGCACGCGCCACCACACCCGGCTAGTTTTTGGTTTATTGTAGAGATGAGGTCTCGCCAAGTTGCCTGGGCAGGTCTCGAACCCGCAGGCGCAAGCAATCCACTCACCTCAGCCTCCCAAAGTGCTGGGATTACAGACTGAGCCACCGAGCCCGGCCAGGCACTCTTCTAAGTGCTTAGCGTGTCACGTCTCATTTAACCTTCATAGTAACAACCACGTGAGGTAGCATTAATTCATGATCCTGTTCAATAGAGGAAGAAGCTGGGACCCGGAGAGACTGTAACACACACTGGG
>CAUYQG010028600.1:0-30158 GCA_963574415.1 Tarsius wallacei | reverse complement strand
GCAACTGTCTTTTGCACATTTATTTTGTACCCTGAGAGTTTACCAAAGTTCTTGTACCAATACTAGGCAGTTTTGATTACTGTAGTCTTATAGTAAAATTTGAAGTCTGGACGTGTGATACCTCCTGCTTTGTTTCTTTTGCTAAATGGACAGAAACTGGAAAGATTTCCCCTAAATACTGGAACAAAACAAGGCTGCCCATTTTCACCCCAACAAAAAAAAAAAAAAAAAAAAAAAAAAAAAAGAAACAGCAGGAACTTGCCCACTTCCAGAATTTAAACTTTACTATAAGTCTACAGTAATCAAAACAGTCTGGTATTGGTACAAGAATAGGCATATAGACCAATGAAACAGGACAGAGATTCCGGAAGCAAATTTTCAATTTCTCAACCAACTCATCTTTGACAAAGCCCCCAGCAATAACCACTGGGGAGAGGAGAACCTACTCAGTAAATGATGCTGGGAAAACTGGCTGATCACATGCAGAAGATTGAAACAGGACCCCTACCTATCACCATACACAAAAATTTACTCTAAATGGATGAAAGACCTAAATGTAAAACCTCAAACTATAAGAATCTTAGAAAATGCAAGAGACACCCTTATGGAAATTGGAACTGGCAACCAATTCCTATTCAGAACTCTAAATGCCCATACCTTAAGAAATAAGGTAGACAAATGGGACCTCATCAAACTAATGAGCTTCTGCAAAGTGAAAGAAGCCATCAAGAGAACAGGGAGACAGTCCACAGAATAGGAAAAAATATTTGCCAACTGTATATCTGACAAAGGCTTAACATCTAGGATCTACAAGGAACTCAAATGCATGGAAAGGAAAAAAACAAACAGCCCCATTAAAAAGTGGGTGAAAGACATGGATAGACACTTCTCAAAAGAAGATATACAGGCAGCCAACAGAAACCCTGAAAATGTGCTGAGCCTCACTCATCATCAGAGAAATGCAAATCAAGACCACATTGAGATACCACCTAACCCCAGTAAGAATGGCCATCATTAATAAAACAACAAGAGATGCTGGCGAAGATGCGGAGAGAAAGGAATGCTTCTACACTGCTGTTAGGAATGCAAACTAGTGCAACCTCTCTGGAAGACAGTGTGGCAATTTCTGAAAGAACTAGAAATTGATCTGCCGTATGACCCAGCAATTCCCCTATTGAGAATATACCCGGAGGAACTCAAATCATTCTACAAAAAAGATACCTGCACATGTATGTTTGTTGTAGCTCTATTCACAATAGCAAAAACATGGAACCAGCCACGTTGCCCATCGAAGCTGGACTGGATTAAAAAAAATGTGGTACATATACACAATGAAATATTATGCAGCCATAAGGAAGGACAAACATATGGACTTCGCAGCAACTTGGATGGATTTAGAGTCAATCATACTCAGTGATCTATCAAGAAACAAAGAACAGAGTACCATATGTTTTCACTCATAAGCAGACCTTGAAAAATTATTATAATACTGTAAGAAAGGGATTGGCAAACTGGGAATCCCTAGTGGGAAACTGTTAGGGGAGGGGGACGGGTGGGATTGGCAATTGAGGGTAACTGCTAGGGGAGGGAGGGGCATACCGCATCAACAAGGGTACCTGCATAATCAACATTTGTATACCTAACCCTGAATTGTACCCCATATCTTTATAATAAAAAAAAATTAGAGTCTTCAGTGTAAATACTAGAAAAAGGAGAAAAGCTGAAAATTAGTGAACTAAGCATCCATTGTCAAGAGGTTAGAAAAATAAAATAATTCAAAAAAAGAAGGGAGAATAGAGTAAAACACAGAAATTATTAAAATAGAAAAAATATATATATATATATATGTACATGGGATCAAGGAGAGCCCAAAGTTGGGACTTGTTGATGTTGTTAAGAATAAATTGATAAATCCTGGCAGAATCACTGGAAAAAAATGGAGAAAGACCCAATAAACCAATATCAGAATTGAAACAGTTGATATCAGTTCTGATTATGCAAGCATAAGAGGATGTTATAACCAAATATGTGCTATTATATTTTAAGTTTAAATTAGATGAACAAATTCTTAGAAAAAAATATAACCTATCAAAACTGACACAAAGGAATAGAAAACCCAAATAGTCCCATAATCACTCAAAAAGAAGTTTCCCATGTTAAAATTGCAGTCCCAGATATTTTAGATTTTATAAATATGCATAAATAAAAATAGACAAGCACTTTCTTGTTATTTATTTATTTATTTATTTATTTTGAGTTGGAGTCTCACTGTCGCCCAGACTGGAGTGCAGTGGCCGCTCCCAGCCACCGCAGCCTCGACCTGCTGGGCTCTGGCGATCCTTCCGCCTCAGCCTTCCAGGTAGCTGAAACTACAGGCGTGCGCTACCATGCCCAGCTAATTTTTTTTGATTTATTGTAGAGATGAGGTCTCGCCAAGTTGCCCAGGTGGGTCTCGAACCCGCGGGCTCAGGCAATCCACTCACCTCACCCTCCCAAAGGCGTGGGATTACAGGCTAAGCCACCGAGCCCGGCTAACAAGCACTTTCTTAATATAGTATGAAAGGACATAGCATGGATTTAACATACAAATGAAAGGACATAACCTGGATTTAATATATCCAGTGAGCAACCATTTTAACATTGCCAAAATCTCATGATTTCCTAGCACTCATTTAACTTACTCTATAATCCCTAGCCAAGGACAGAACCGGTTCCTCAGAGGTAGCTATTTATAATTGCTTTACAACCCCTCTCCCCAGCTTGTTTTGTACTAAATCACTTTTCTATTTCAAGTATTTTCCTCCACCCATAAGTCCCAAGTTAACTTAACAACCCTTTGTGACCTTCGTGACGCAGACCCCATCAACATAACAGCAATAACGTTACCCACCCATCTACCTGCTGTCCATCACCTGATAGTCAGTACCTGCCCCTTCATGATGACGTGGAGCAGACCACCACTCAGTCACCTTAATGACCCTCCCCAACAAAGGAAAGGATTAAAAGCATTCAACCTTGAGCAGCCAGTCACCATTGCCTTACTAGACTCTGGTGTGGCCATGTGCTCTTTGAGCTATGGCCACCACCATGTTTCTTAAGATTTGGCCCCCTCTCATTCCTTGGGGAGGTGAATATCTACCCCCTCCCTTCTCTCTCTAATTTACTTTTTAAATAAACTATATTTTCCAATCCAACATCTGTGCAATTCTTTGCATCTTTCTATTGGATCACACACCAGACATCCACACCCTCAGCGAGCCTGATCTAACGTTCTGGAGGCCCCCCTTGGGAATGTGACCTAACACGGTAAAAATGTGAATTATAAATAGTGATAGTGAGCATCGTTGTTTTACTCCTTATTTCAAAGAGCAAACTTTTGTTTTTAGCCACCTTGAAAAAGTGTTTGCC
Source organism: Tarsius wallacei (assembly GCA_963574415.1). Classification (NCBI taxonomy): domain Eukaryota; kingdom Metazoa; phylum Chordata; class Mammalia; order Primates; family Tarsiidae; genus Tarsius; species Tarsius wallacei. The sequence continues at coordinate 26,750 of CAUYQG010028600.1, read as the reverse complement.
ATTATCTACAAAGTTGAAATGTGTACCTCTTCTAAACCAGTGGTGTCATTCCTGGCTCTAGACCCTAGAATAACTCCAACATGTGTCTCAGGATACATATACAAGAATAGTAGTGCCGTCCAAATTAGGGGTGCTGTTCCTCGCAATATTGTTCTTAGTAGCTTAAACTGGAAAGAGTAATTGTTAATGATCAGAAGAATAGAAAAAATAAAGTATGGTCAATTGTATATAGCAATGACATGAGCAAAGTACAACAATGCTAAACGACGTGGATAATTTTTAAATTATATTGTAAAAGAAAGAATGCACAACAAATACAATGTAATCCCGTGTATATAAAGTTCAAAATCAAGCAAAATAATTTGCACTACACTTTTTACAGATACTTTCAAAGGTGGCCAGCAAGATCTCTTCACCTGTGTGGTGGTTACTTTGGTGTTTGCTTTACAGGCACTCTTCATGCATCACATTTATGTTTTATGCACTCTCATGTTTATATGCTACATATCACAAAAAAATATGTTAAATGATTTTATTATCTTTTTTTTTTTTTTTGAGTTGGAGTCTCACTCTGTCGCCCAGATTGGAGTGCAGTGGCCGCTCCCGGCCACTGTAGCCTCGACCTGCTGGGCTCCGGCGATCCTTCCACCTCAAGTGGTGGAATTACAGGCACGCGCTACCATGCCTGGCTGATTTATTTATTTATTGTAGAGAGGAGGTCTCGCCAAGTTGCCCAGGTGGGTCTTGAACCCGCGGGCTCAGGCAATCCACTCATCTCAGCCTCCCAAGGTGCAGGATTACAGGTTGAGCCACCGAGCCTGGCTATGTTAAATGATTTTAACCACAAATACTTTGCCTCATTGTCTCTTGAATCCACTATTACCATTGTGAAGTCTCATGTTTATTTAATTTTTGTTCCTTTGTGAGTAGTTTAATTTTGTTTCTGTAATTGTTCAGTAATTTCTGTTATCTTTGTTTTTCTTTGATTTCACTTTATATGTCTGGATATTGGTATCTCCTCATTTATGTCCTTGATATATGTGACTCTTTCAATTTCCTTCTGGAATTTGTACTGTATGAACATTAATAATTCTGTCCTCTCTCTTTTAGCCTTTTTATGTATTTTCCATCTCTTTATCAATTCTGCTGCCCTGGGGAGGTTTTCTATTTGGATCTTCTGGTTTACTATTTTGTTCTTTGATGTAACCATCCTGCTGTATATTCCACCCATTGCCTTCGTTTTGACTATCTTGTTTTAAAAATATAATTTTACACTTGTTTCTTAAGGTAATTTCTCATTCATTTGCTTTATTATCAATATTTTTCATTGTCTTCTGGACATATGTTGTGCTTGTCTATTAGTCTGTTTTAATAAATCTGCTTCATGTGGCATGTGTGAGGAATGTTTTAGTTTCCTTTATTGTAGTTGTTTTCCTCAGGTACCTGATTTCTTTGGACCTGTAGCATCACATTTATTTCACTGATGGACTCAGCTATTTTTGTTCTGTAATGTGTGTTGGGGAACTGCGCAAAGACACATCCTCACCTGCATCTTTTTGGAGAATTTGAGAAAAACAGAGGGTTAAGTCTCAGAGAAGAGAGCTCCAGAGACCCTGCAAGCTTTGCAAACAGGAGAGTTGGAGGCCCAAGTGTGCCAGGCCATTGTTCATCCCACCCCTATTCCTGTCAGCTCCCTGTCAGCTTGACCTGCATTCCTCTGGTGATGAAGTAGAGAGACAAGAACTAAAATCACTACCTCTGCAGATCCTCCCTAGCTGCCAGAGACAGCCTACTCCCAGGCCCTCCAGGCTCACTTGTTCCTTTCTTCCCTCGCTCACTTGTTTCTCACAGTTGTAATTTTACTTCCAACAGCAAATTCCATCTTGTTCCTATTGGTTTTCTGCGTTGATTTTGGAGAAGTCTTGCTAATTTATCATATATTTTATTTTTAGAAGTCCTGATTATATAAGTAAAATTAGACTTGCTATATATGATGTAAATCAGTTAGTAATCTTTCTTTTGACCGTTTGCCATTTGAGATTTTTTTTGGGGGGTGGGGGCGGGGAAGGAATTGTAAAATGCCTTTTAACAGGGATTCAAATGTTTTAAAAAATGGGTTAAAGATTGTGATGGCCCCTGTGTTTTGGTGTATTGGCCCTATGTTGTTTACCTCTTCACAGCAGGTTGGGGCTTGTTAACACAAAAGCCTAATGAAACCAAATGCAAATTTCTACACACCCAGTTATTTTAAATCTAGCCCCGCCAAAGCAGATTGCTAACCATTTAGAGAATGCGGCTTTGCATACCCAGCAACAAAGCATAGATTTGCCATAGATACCAAAAATAAAGTAAAGCTGGGGCCACTGATGTTCTCCAAGTTCTGCTGAGTGACACCACCTAACATAAGCCTCCTCTCTGACTCCCTCCTCAGATATCCCTCTCCTGCCACTATCCCCATCCCCCCACCACTGTGTTGACCTCTGCACCCTTGCCTTTAAAAGATATCCCGATGTGAGGGACTGCTTATCCCCGTCCCCCAGAAAAAGCCAACAAATATCCTCCCAAATAAATAGTGTGCTGGTGCCATCTTGTGGTCATATCTTTTTCCTTGATCAGTCCCCAAATTTCTCCACTCAGCCTTAGTTAAATATGTAATTAAATAATTGTTTACTGTTGTTTTTCTTAAAAAATGAGGAAGAGCTATATGTACCGGTCTGGGACAGTGTTGTAGAATTATTAAGTAGAAAAAAAATGAGTCATAAAACAGTGTACAAATAAGTCCTGTTGACAATAAAATGTAGACTGAAGACATGTATATGATATGCTCATTCATGCATAGGGAAAATCTGAAAGGAATCACAATAGACTGTTTATAGTTTATGAAATTAGGACTGAGGTGAGGAGTGCAGCAAAGAACTTCAGCCTTTATTCTTCTAGTGTTTGAAAATTTCAAAACAGTATATTTTATAACTTTTTTCCAATTAAAAAAGGAAGATTGAGAAAAGCTGAATTTGATAGATGAAATGGACAAAGACCCGTGATATGTTAATGCAAGCTTACAGATAGGCCTAGTGACTGAGCTCAAGCTACATGTGTTCATTTCTCCTTTAAGAATGATGTCAATGAAGCAAAACTTTGAAGCAGAAAGAAGGAAATTTTGGTTACTCTTGTTAAGAACTTTTTATTATTTTTTCTTAGAACAGTTTGTCCAATCTATGTAAATATGTAGTAGCAGAAAGAATCAGTAAAAAATGAAGTTTGTTAATGTTTTTGTTCCCTTATTGTCACATCTAACAGTAATTTTTATTTTTGTGTTGGAGGTCTCACTCTGTCACAGAAGCTGGAATGCAGTGGCATGATCACAGCTCACCACAGTCTCAACCTCCGGGACTCAAGTGATCCGTCTGCCTCAGCCCCCTGAGTAGCTAGGACTACAGGTGTGCACCACCATGCTTGGCTAATTTTTTGATCCTTTGTAGAGACATGGTCTCACTGTGTTGCTTAGGCTAGTCTTAAACTCCTGGGCTCAAGCAATCCTCCCAAAGTGCTGGGATTGCAGACGTGAGCCACCGTGCCCAGCCAGGATTTATACACCTAATATCCTATGTATTGACATAAATTTATGACTAAGGAACATATTTTCCTGAAATGTACTGAGTGTTTTAGAGCAATGCATACTTTAGTTGAATCTTCACTATAGTGGGTTGAACTATGCCTCCCCTCCCCTCACCAAATGCTTATGTTGAAGTACTAACCCCCAGTACCTGAGAATATGACTGTATTTGGGTTAATGATCGTTTCATGGTCACTGTAGATATAATCAGTTGAGGTCACACTGGAGAAGGGTAGGCCTCTAATCCAATATGACTGATGTCCTTCTGAAGAGAAATTTGGACAGACATGTACTCAGGGAGAACTCTGTGTGAAGACTGGAGTTATATTGCCACAAGTCAAGTGTTACGGGTTGGATTGTGTCCCCCCTCCAAAAGATATGTAGGAATTTTACCCTGTATTACTTTAGAATGTAACCATATTTGGAGATCTTTACGGGGGTCTTTATAGGGTCTTTACAGCAGTAAATGAGGTTCTTAGGGTGCACCTTAATCTAATGTGACTGGTGTCCTTGTGAAAAAGGAAAATTTAGACAAGGAGATATGCACAGAGGAACCGTAATGTGAAGACCCAGGATGAAGACAGCATCCACAAGTCGAGGAGAGACATCATAAACAAGTTCTTCCTTCACAGCTCTTGGAAGTATCCGACCTTGTGGAAACACTAAATTTTCACTTCTTGCTCTCAGATCCATGAGACAACATAGTTATGGTGTTTAAGCCATCCAGTTTTGGGCACTTGGTTATAGCAGACCTAGCAAACAAAAACATTCACTAAAGCACAACCACTATTTTCCTCATTCCTTGGTCTCCGCCTTATCAAATAATTCTACTTGCTTGCATTAAAGTTGACATTTAGTACTATTTATAAAACAAAACAAAACCCTTTTTTATGGAGCTGGAGAGACACATAACTCTCTAGTTATTACTTTATTATCTGACTTCCACACTATTGCAATAGCCTCATCTTCTCTACCTTTGTTTTTTCCCCACAACTCCACTTATCTTTCCTAAGACTTCCAAAACAACTTTCCAAAACACTACCATGATTAAGACACTCAGATGATGAAAAAACCTTTCATTGTACCTCACCCCAAAATCACCAAAACAACCCACTTGGCTCTGTCTCAAGGCCATTTCAAAATCTGTCTTCCTGGTGTCTTCCTCACTATTTCTTAGCATGAATCTTTCCTTCCTTTCAGATAGAAATTATCTTTTCCACTGTTGTAATTTGTTCATTGACTTCCTCTCACATTCACTTTAACCAAAATTCAATCCATTCTACAAAGTTTCCATCAAAGATGACCTTTTTAATGACACTGGTCACTAGCTGAGAATGAGCACTTGCTCCTCTGCTCCAGTGTTACACTTGGCACCCATGGGTGCTCACTGTAATCATGTATGTGTTGGAGGAGGCATAGGCTTTTGGCTCCCTAAAGTTTCACTGAAAAATCACTGACATGAGGCAGATTAAAAAGGAGAAAAACATACAGAGTTATTTAACATGTATACCTGGCGATCCCACCCAACAATAAGACACAGAAGCTTATATACCATCCCAAGGCCACAGTAAAGGATGCAGACTCAGAGTTTGGCCCAGAACTGTCTATGTTGGTAAACCAGCTTTAGTGTTAAGACAGGTTATGAGATAGAGGGGAAGAGGCTTGGCTAGCAAAGGTGGCCTTGTTATGCCGATGAAGCCTCTCTCGAGAGAAGAGATGATACAACTTCCTTTTCATATTCTCAATCTCTCCTAGATCTGGGAATGGTCTGGGAAGGGAGGCATGGCTGCATTAATGGAGATTCCCTACAGATGCACCTTTCTCTGGTAGCCCTGAGCCAGCCATTTCAAAATATGTCAAAGAAATATATTTTGAGATACAATATTATTTATTTATTTCAGTGTCCACCTTGTCCTCTCTATTGGATTTAAATCCAGTATCTGGAGGGCAAGAATCATCTTTGACTCCTCTGTAGAATGTTATATAAGGTTGTTATTTATTCAGTACGCAATAAAGAAATAAATAAATTACTATGTAATGAGAAAAATTGCTTTGATTCTAAAGCATGCAAAGCATTGCTTTGAAGATAAACTGTTTTGGACTTGAAAATACTGTAAATAAACAATGGTACAAGGTTGTTACTCTGCATCGCACAGAAGTTAAATACTAAAATAATATGCAGTGGAGACTGTGACTTGTCCACCAGTATTGGCTGTTACCCTAAGCCTAAGCAGAGCAGTGGCCATACTGCTACATCTTCTAAAGTCCCTTTCTGCTGGGTGTGGCTAGACAAGTAAGTTCTTGCCAGCGGAAAATAAGAAGTGAAGTTTTCCTTTTCTGGGTCAGTTCCTACAAAAGAAATGGATTGCCCCCTTTGCGTTCTCTTTTTGTTCCTTCTTGTGAGAAGGCAGGTGGACAAAACCATTCCTGGCTTCAATTTTGCCGATGAGAAAGACATCGGAGCCAATTGCTGTGAGATAGAAACTAGCAGGACTAGTTTCCCAAGACAGAAGTTACAATGCTGGAATGAGAAAGGACACAAGGTAAGGTGAGAAGCCTGACCAACGTCAGAGAACAAGGAGAGATGGCATCAAAGCACCTCTGAGTGCTCTTTGTGCTCATTATATGCTAATTATAATACATTAGCATGCTAAAAGATACTTCCACCAGCACTGTGACAGTTTACAATTACCATGGCAACTCCCAGAGGTTACTCTATATTGTTTAAAAAAGGGAGGAACCTTCAATAATCCACCTCCTGCTTAGTTTAACCAAGAGATAGCCATAAAAATACATTATAGGCGTGATTATAGGCGTGAGCCCACGTGCGCGGCTGGGCAGAACCATTTTAGAAAGACCTCAAGTTGGGTCTGCTTCCTGGATTCAAATTCAGAAATAAACTTCTTTCTATCAGTTCTCTGCTCCTTTGATTTATTGGTATCAAGGAAGAGCAGCTAAGCATTACATTTCCACCTTAGCCTCTTGAGTAGTTGGGACTATAGGCGCCCACCACCTGGGTTCTGTTGTCATTTGAAGTACACACTATAATAGATACTTGTCAATACTATGAGAAAAAAATTATAGTAAAAAAAATTCAAACAAGTTAAAACAAAAACAAAAAATATTGTTTTTTAAACAGATAGTGGCTGGGTGCAGTGGCTCATGTCTGTAATCCTAGCACTTTGGGAGGCTGAGGTGAGAGGATTATTTAAATCCTTAAACCCAGGAGTTCAAGACTAGCCTTGGCAACATAGCAAGATCTTGTCGCTACATAAAAAAAAAACCAAAAAAAAAAACATTAGCTGGGCATGGTGGCATGTGCCTGTAGTCCCAGATACTTGGGAAGCTGAGGCAGAAGGATTGCCTGAGACAAGATGGTCAAGGCTGGGGTAGCCATGATTATGTCACCACACTCCAGAGTAAGACCCCAACTCAATCAATCGATCAATCATCAATCAATACTTTAAATTGGGGTCAAAAATGGAAGCCTGAGGTATGTTTTGTTTTATTTGTCCAACAAAATGTCCACAAGTTTTTCAATTCTGAATGCCTTTTGATGGGTTGAATTCTCCAGTTCAACACAAGTTCCTCCAACCCTTTTATATTATGCCCAACATTCATACACTCATGGTTACTCCCTAGACCAGTAGGCACTTGAATTTGCCAATCCCTACTTAATGTGAATAACCAAGTTTAATAAATGAATAATTTTTTCCTGTTTACAGAAAACTTTAAACTGGCTTCCAAAATAACCTCTAAAATAAATAATGAACTTTTCTCCAAGACAACTACATTTTTGGCACACTGGCTTGAAATTTTTTGGCTGGCCTTTTGTCAGTAAAACCCTCTGTGAGTAGGGGAGATGAAAGTTGGTATGATGTCTTTGCTTGATTTATTTGACTAAGCTGTGTTTACAGCCACATTGGGTAATTTTGCATTATCAAATTATGCATACTTTATACAAGATGAGCACCCTTATTGGAAATGCTTGGAATCATTTCATTGGATTTCAAATTTAGAATTTCATTGGATTATACTTACTGGTTGAGCAGCCCTAATCCAAAAATCTTAAATCTGAAGTGTCCAATGAGCATTTTCTTTGAGCAACATGTTGGTGGTCAACATGTTTCAGATTTGGGAGCATTTCGGGTTTCAGAATTTGGGATGCTCAACCTGTACTTATACAGTTATTTTCAGCTGTATATTTTAAAAGACTAAAATGCTTAAATAAAATGATTTTAACAACTTATGTATGCACCTATACATATATATGACTCTCCAGAGTTCCCTTTTAAAAACTCATTATACTTTATAAATATTTTAGGCATAATTTACAAAAGATCACTTTCTATACTGTATTTAAAAGCCCAGTCTCATAGAATGACAGAGGGAAATTTTCACTCATTATCTAGAGTATTAAATCTCAAAAACCACATTCTTTCTTAACAAAATTGACCTTTACTAATGCTAAAATTTTCTATTTAATACTTGAGGAAGTGGTTGTGCAACACTTTAAATGAATAGAAGAATTTGGAAATTACAGGCATGGGCCACGTCACCCATCCAATTATTTTTTATTCTATTATGTTGACTATTTGTATGGCTTTATTAGAGCTCTCATTAACCAAAATAGTAGTGAGCTACCTGTATTTATATCAACTGCTTTCCCACCAACCCCTAGTCATTTACTATTATGATACAGTGTTTATTTTTTCTCTAATTCCCATTTTCTTTAATACTAGTTCTAATCTAGTCTGCTTATATTTTCCTTTACTTGTCTAAAAAGATAAGTAGGCATTCATTTGCAAAGGGCATAAGGAGTTAGAACATATAATGACCTCTCAAGGACTTGTCCAATGCCTACATTCTTGCAGCAAGTCTTAAAATCTTGTTAGTGTCAACCATTATCATTTATTCTGTGTCCTTAATGATTAAAATTACAGAACTGGTTGAAATAACAAATAACATTTAAGATATTTTTCTGAGACATAATGTAAAAACTACTGAATATTAAAAGTAGCAATAGCCCTTGAGCTAGTTTACAACTCTGCAACTCTGACTGAACATCGAAAGTGTCTGAGGAAAAATTTAAAAATTACTGATGTCAAGACCCATTGCCCGGAAATTCTGATTTAATTGGTTTGGAGTGCAGCCTGGACATGAGGGGGTTTTTTTTGTTTTTTTAACTCCCCAGATGATTCTAAAGTGCAAGTAAGGTTGAGAGCTACTGGTCTGTCTCCAGATTATCTGTTCTTAACCTTGGTACACAATAGAATCAATGGGTGTTTTTTAAAATATAGCTTCCTAGATTCTAGTTCCAGAAATTCAAATTCAATTTGTTTGGGGTGGAACCCAGGCATTGGTTTTTTGTTTTTTATTTAAGTGTTCTGATTTTCATGTGAGGTCAAGGTTAAGAGTCATTACTGAAGAACTAAGATGTCTAACATTGCAGTGTGGGAGAGTGTGATGTGCTTTCCTTGTGTGTTTATGTCTGTTTTTTTTTTTTAAATAATCAATACTAATCTTTGCCTGCTAGAAGAGTTCAGTGGCACAAATTAAGTTTTATAAAGTAAATTAATTTTGTTTTAAAAATTATTTGTGGCTAACAGTTGTTAAAAGATAAGCTGAGGCTGGGTACAGTGGCTCATACCTATAATCCCAGCTACTCAGGAGGCCGAGGCAGAAAGATTGCCTGAGCCTAGGAGGTTGAGGCTGTGGTGAGCGGTGATCTCACCACTGCACTCCACACTGGGTGACAGAATGAGACTCCAACTCCGATTCCAAAAAAAAACCCAAACCAAAAAGCAAAACCATAAACCAAGGCACATTAAAACAGTGGGGCATTTATTTGACATTCAGTCATCCATGGACTAGTCAGGTCCTGATGAAAGTCCTCCACCTTTGTAGGATCAACATGGAAGCAGGAAAGGAAAACTTGATTGCTGAAAGTAAAGCAGCGATCTCATTTTGGTCATTCCAGCAAAAGTGCCTCATGAAAGGTCAGCTGGAGGTTTCTGGCTAGTTAAGCTTGGATCAGTTTTCTATCTTACACTGAACTGAGTTATGTCTGCAGGAGTCCCACTTCCTAGTAAGTGATCCCACACAGTCACTGTGAGTCAACCCTCACAGTTACTGTGAATCACCCCACGTGATCACCCCACACGGTCACCAGAGTCATCTCATGCAGTCACTGTGAGTGATCCCACACTGTCACCATCAGTCACCCCACAGTCACCACCCCACACAGTCACCATGAGTGATCCTATGAGATCATCATCCCACACAGTCTCCATGAGTGATCCCGCACAGTCACCATTACCGTGAGTCATCGCACATGGTCACCATGAATGACTCAATACAATCATCATGAGTAACTTCACACGGTCACTATGAGTCACCTATCAGGTCACTGAGTGATCCCATGAAATCACCTGAGTGATTTCACACCATTACCATGAGTAATCCTAGCAGTCACCTGTGATCCCACATGGCCCCTTGTTTATTCTATTTGGTCACCATGACACCCTGTGTAGTCACCCGAGTGATCCCATGAGGTCACCTGAGTAGTCACCTGAGTGATTCCACTTGGTTACTATGAGTCACTCCACACAGTCACCTGAGAGATCTTGTGTGGTCACCTGAGTAATCCCATAGGGGCATAGTGAGTGATGCCAGGTAGTCACCATGAGTACCCCACATGGTTACTCACATGGGCAGGAGTGGCCCCACGCAGTTACCATGAATCATCCCACACAACGGTTACCTGAATGACCCCACACAGTCACTGTGAGTGATCCCACACAGTCACTCTGAGTGATCCCATGTGGTCACCATGAGTCACCCCATACAGTCACTGTGAGTAATTCCACATGGGCACTGTGAGTGATCTCACATGGTCATCATGAGTCACTCCACACGATCACTGTGAGTGAGCCCACAAAGTCACCATGAATGATCCTTTGCTGTCACCATGACATGAGTCATCCTACATGGTCATTGTGAGTGATTCCAAATGGTCATCATGAGTGGTACCACGTGGTCACCATGAGTTATCCCACTGGTTACCCGAGTGACCTCATGCGGTCACCATGAGTGATCTCACATGGACACCATGAGTCACCCCACATGTCAATGTGAGTGATCCCACGTGGCCACCGTGAGTCATCCCACACGGTCACCATTGAGTGATCCCACATGGTCACTATGAATGACCCCACATAGTCACCATGAGTCACCCCACTGGTTACCTGAGTGACACCACATGGTCACCGTGAGTCATCCCACAAGGTCACCGTTGAGTGATCCCACATGGTACCAAGTCACCCCACATGGTCACTGTGAATGATCCCACGTGGTGCCATGAGTCACCCTGTGCGGACACCATGAGTTATCCCCCATGTCACCATGAGTCACTCCATGCAGTCTCCATGAGCAGTCCCAGTGGTCACAGTGAATCCCTCCCCGTGGTTACCTGAGTGACCCTAGTACGAATCACTGTACTTATTTCTAAGTCTGAGACTGAGAGCCCTGAGCTGCTCTGAGGGTTTCTGTGGAGAAGTGTTGTTAGCGGGTTACACTGAGGTGAGTTCGGATCCTGTGTATGTTCCCATGGGAGAGAAAGAGAAAGGTGTCTCCGGCGTATGTCTATGTTGACGCATAGAGAAGCTCAGCTGCAAGCTCCTTGTACTACACAGAAAGAAAGCGGTTTATTTTTGAATTTATAACACAAGGAAAGATATAAAAAAATTATGTTATGTTTACTGATGTTGAACACGTAGTAAGCCTTAAACATCCACAACAGGGAGGGGGGGGGAAGAGCGCAGTGGCTCGGGTAACAACGTTTCCCAGGTCTCGCGAGTTTCCCAGGTCTCGCAGCAGGGCCCAGATCTCACGGAAGCCTGTGGGGCACAGCTTAGAGGATTCAGAGCTTGTTCCACAGGGCGGGGCAGGTGGGGCGTCTGTCACGTGACGGGGCGGCGGCAGGGGAGTCGCTCGGGCGCCATTTTGGCGGCGGGTACCGACCGGTGCGGCCATGGCCGACGACGCCCAGCCCGACGTGGAGATGGTGCAGGTGCTGCGGGACACGGCCGGCCGCCTGCGCATCCACTCCCTCCGCGCCACGAGCGCCTGCCGCTCCGGCCACCCCACGTCGTGCTGCAGCGTGGCCGAGATCGTGGCCGTTCTGTTCTTCCACACCATGCGGTTCAACCATGCCGAGCCGCGGCACCCAGACAATGACCGCTTCGTGCTCTCCAAGGGCCACGCAGCGCCGGTCCTCTATGCCGCGTGGGCGGAGCTAGGCAGCCTGGGCGAGGCCGACCTGCTGCACCTGAGAAGTGCGCGCTGCGACCTGGAGGGCCACCCCACCCCGCGCCTGCCCTTTGTGGACGTGGCCACCGGGTCCCTGGGCCAGGGCCTGGGCGCCGCCTGCGGCATGGCCTACACCGGCAGGTACCTGGACCGGGCCAGCTACCGCGTCTTCTGCCTGCTGGGTGACGGTGAGGCCGCCGAGGGGTCTGTCTGGGAGGCCTTGGCCTTTGCCTCCCACTACCGGCTGGACAACCTGGTGGCGGTCTTGGACGTGAATCGTCTGGGCCAGAGCGGGCCGGCGCCCCTGGGGCACTGCACTGAGGCCTATCAGGGCCGCTTCGAGGCTTTTGGATGGAACACCTGCCTAGTGGACGGCCACGACGTGGGCGCGCTGTGCCAGGCGTTCTGCCAGGCCGCCCGGGTGAAGCACAAGCCCACTGCCATAGTCGCCAAGACCTTCAAGGGCCGGGGCATTCCGGACGTCGAGGATGCCGAAGGCTGGCACGGAAAGCCAATGCCGCAAGAAAGAGCGGAGGCAGTCATCCAGCTGATTCAGAGTCAGTTGCAGACCCACCGCAATCTTCTACCGAAACCCCCTGTGGAAGACTCGCCGCAAATCAGCATCACAAATGTAAAAATGATCTCTCCACCCGAATACACAGTTGGCGACATGATAGCGACGCAGAAAGCATGCTATTTGGCTCTGAATAAACTGGGCCATGCAAACGAAAGAGTTATTGTTCTGAATGGTGACACAGTGAACTCCACCTTTTTTGAAATATTCAAGAAAGAACACCCTGAACGTTTTATAGAGTGTTTTATTGGTGAGCAAAATATGGTGAGCGTGGCACTGGGCTGTGCCACACGTGATCGAACCATTGCTTTTGCTAGTAATTTTGCTGCTGTTTTCATCCGAGCATTTGATCAGATCCGAATGGGAGCCATCTCTCAAACCAGTATCAACCTTATTGGTTCCCACTGTGGGGTTTCCACTGGAGAAGAGGGACCTTCCCAGATGGCCCTGGAGGATCTAGCCTTGTTTAGGTGCGTTCCCAATTGCACTATTTTTTATCCAAGTGATGCCGTCTCGACAGAGCATGCTGTTTATCTAGCTGCCAATGCCAAGGGAATGTGCTTCATTCGGACAAGCAGACCAGAAATTGCAGTTATTTATACTCCACAAGAAAATTTTGAGATTGGTCAGGCCAAGGTAGTCCGCCACACTGCCAATGACAAGGTCACAGTTATTGGAGCTGGAGTTACTCTACATGAAGTTTTAGCAGCTGCTGACAATCTTTCTCAACAAGGTATTTTTATCCGTGTCGTCGACCCATTTACTATTAAACCCCTGGATGCTGCAACCATCATCTCCAGTGCAAAAGCCACAGGTGGCCGGGTTATCACAGTGGAGGATCACTACAGAGAAGGTGGCATTGGAGAAGCTGTATGTGCAGCTGTCTCCAGGGAGCCTGGCATCATTGTTCATCAGCTGGCAGTGTCAGGAGTGCCTCAAAGTGGGAAACCTAGTGAATTGCTGGATATGTTTGGAATCAGTGCTAGACACATCATAGCAGCCGTGAAATATACTTTAATGAACTAAAATAAGCTCATTTCTTAACAAGTGTCTGTTGACTTTAGTCTTAAAGCACTGGTATCGTATTAAATTCATGCTTGTTGGTACAAAACCATTATTATCTATATAGTATTTTTTTTTAAGCAAAGCCATTTAACACCTTTGTTCATTTCTAATTTGGCAATTTAAGTTTATCTTTTTGTTCATCTGTGACTGTCAGTCGTTAAAGTGAGTTATTAAATTGTAAGTAACACTAGGAAATAGAACAGCTGCCTAATACAAATTTTCTGGTAGGACTACAAACAACAGATTGCGTTAGGGACTAATGTAGAAGTAACTTCTTCAATAGGTATGATTTCTTTGTAAGTTAAGGAAATGGGAATTTAATTGTAGACTTGAGTAGTCCAAGTTTGAAGTGCGTTTGAGCTTTTATATATGCCTGCATTCTATGCCTGCAGTTTTCCAGATAATGTTTGACCGCAGTTGCGGTCTTTTAGGATTTGCTTTCCTCTCCTCTCTGCAGTTTGGAGACTGTGGAGCAGCAGTGAAACCTCTTGTGATGTACTGCGCTGTTTGTGGCAACTGTTCTGTGAAGAGATGAGAGCACAGCTAGTTCTAGTCTGCACCCTACATAGCTTCCACAATCTTCCTTCCTTCCCTTCTCTTTTTCTTTCCTTTTTGTTTTTTTTTTGGCCAAAGCAGATTGATAACCTTATCTACTAAGGATACTAAGTCAGTATAATAAAAACGTTTAAAAACCAACCGTTTTGTTTAGTGTTGTGTATATGAGATTGGGTTTCTCCTTGATAAAATCCTAAATAAGGAAGACCTTGCATCTAAATCAGAAGCAGAGAGAGGCATGCCTCTTAACAGCAAACGTGGAAAAAGTTTAGGGCTGGAGATAAATCACTAGAAAACAAGGTGTGTACTGAAAAGCCAGTCCTTTAGCGGACTCTACTTTTGGCTGTGAGTGCATAAATTCTATGTTTGGAATCCAAGGAAGAAGTGCCAATCAGGCAAATTACAAATGAATCCAAGGTTCCAAACTCAATTCAAATTATTCTGAGTGTGTCTTTGTCAGGTAATTGTTTCTATTTTAATTGCCTTCATTAAGTGTCCTCATTAAGTGCTTTGGTGGAATAACCAGTTTGTCTCAGCAATTATCTTAAAAGGTATGAAAACAAAAAATACTAACGTGGGAGTAGAAGAAACCAGGGTTACTGTCCTTTTTCCCTGAGCTGATTTCCTCTTGTAAAATCATGAAAATTGCTGTTTTTCATAAGACTTAAAAACTATTTTGTAAAAATAGCAATTGATAAAGGATCATTGTAGAAATTTAGAAAATGCAAATAAGCAAAAAAAATTTTACCTAACATTTCACCAAAAAAACTCAATTGTGTTTACTAGCATGTGATCTATGACTGGATCCTTCATTGTAGTTATTCAAATGGAGTGACATCAATCAAATATGTCTATCCATGAGTGAAGAGCTACTAAATAACAAGTGTCCATCTTTAAGTTTTTCATGCATTAGAGATAATAATGATTCAGACACATAATCAAATAGATACAATACACAAAACTGTGATTTGGACATGCATTATTGCATTATTGGTGAAAGTCTTCAGGTTTATTACTTGTAATATAAACATGGCAGTGCAAAATGGTGTGTTTCTAACCAAGCATGCATAAATAGACTTTTTTTTTTATGAGTTAGCGTCTCTTGCCCAGGCTGGAGTGCAGTGACACACTCATGGCCACCTTAGCGTCGACCTGCTGGGCTCCGGCGATCCTTCTGCCTCAGCCTTCCAAGTAGCTGGAACTGCAGGCACGCGCTACCACGCTCAGCTAATTTGTGATTTATTGTAGAGCCGAGGTCTCGCCAAGTTGCTGGGACTGTTCTTGAACCCACGGGCTTAGGCAATCCACTCAACTTGGCCTCCCAAAGTGCTGGGATTACAGACTGAGCCACTGAACCTGACCAATAAATATACTTTTAATAATGACAGCAGATACATTTTAAAAAAATGTCTAATGGGATCAGGATCTCAGAGACCACCTAAAATAAATGTATATGTATTTATATGGTGGAGAAGTCCTTAGGAATTTCACCTGTAAATGTGTTTCACTAATTATCAGCTAGTGGCGCTCAGCTTCAGAGACATGAAATAGCAGGTGGGACTTAGTCTATGATTCTTCAAGTAAAATGGGATTATATACAATTTTATTATATTGAATGTTCTTTAGTCTTGAGCCTATCCTGAAATCTTTTTGAGTGTCCATGGAAATCTTAGGAATCATTCTGACTGATGCTAACCCTGGACTGTGAAAGGTTGTGAAGATGTAGCTTTGATGTGCAGCATAACTGCTAGTTTAACTCTGGCCTTCTCTTCATTGTTTTGTCTTGAAGAAGGTCTATTAGATTATCAAGAGACAGCCTGATGATATTCTAGGGACTGCTGTGACACCAGCAACTGCCTTTCTTATGGTTGCAGTAAAGACTAACAGCTAGTCATCTGAGAGTGACACTGGCCATTCAGATGGTGAATGGTTCCCAGGTCATTTCTTGATCTTCTGACCCTTAGAGATAGTAAAAGAAGGACTCAGAACATTGAACTTTTATTGTACCTTATTTAAATATATCAATAGCTCTTAAGCTACTTGAAAGTTCAATTGAGGGCCCCATTTGGAGAAGTATTTTTTAAAAGACTCAAATGTTTCTGATTTTTAAAATTATGTAACAATAATATGAGACACTGACAGATTTCGTTATCTGAACTGTTTACTAAACTACGGGATGATTAAATTCCCCAAGGCCCAATCTAAGAGGATCTGGTTTGGGGGGTTTGAGGAGTATTGAGCTGTTTTGGTGGCCTTTTCTATCATGATATGTAAGAGAGGTCCTAGGACATTATTGTGATAGAAGGGACGAGTGTACTGTCTTGGAGGGAAACCATCTGTCTTCTCCACCCTTCCCTCAGAAGAGTGAAGGAGGTACTGAACCAATTACCCTCATTGATGTTGGTGAGGAGGGGTTTCCTAAGATAATTGCTTATGAAGTTTGAGGCTAACTGCAAGAAGAGAAAGACATCCCATTGCAAGGTAGGATGTTGATTTAGACACGGGCTTGCATCCCTGACTGTAGAACTACAGAGTTAGAGTAGAGAAGATAGGCAAACATCAGCAGCGGGCAAAATCTACTTTCACCTGATTTTGTATAATTGCAAGATAAAATAGTCTTTGACATTTTCAAATGATTGAAAAAACTAGAAGAGTGCTATTTCATAATATGTGAAAATTATATAAAATTCATATTTTAGTGTCCACGAGTAAAGTTTTACTGGAACATAGTCATGTTCATTGGATTGTGTATTGTCTGTGGCTGCTTTGGAGCTGCAATGGTGGAATTGAGTCATTGTGACAGACATGATATAGTCTGCAAAGTCTAAAATATTTACTCTCTGACTTTTTACAGTAAAAGTTTGTAAACCCTGGGGTACAGCATTGGGGAGAGATGAGGGTGACAGTAAAGATGTGGAGAGGACACGGACTGATGCCTTGAGACCCAGGCCTCAGGCCACCTCTGTATTTGACTACAAAGTGTTAATAAAATTGGAATCTGATGCCAGAGGAGAAGTACAGTACCTAGCTCAGAGAAATTCTGTGTGAAGCCTACAATTTGGGAATAGTCGGAAAGTAATCCATAGAAAGGGACTACCATCTCAGAATAGCTGCTTGTTGTGAGATCCTTGGGATCAGTTGGTCCTAAACCTTGCTGAGTTTATAAAACAGATCAGCAGTGATGTTCAACAGAGGGGCACAGTAATCTATCTGGAGAAACTACTGGGAAGAGGGATGGAGAAAAGCTTTGAGAGAAAAGACTGCCCTTCTCTTCATCTCTTCATCTCCACCCGCAGCAGCTGGGGAGAGAAAGAACATTGAGATGATCACTTTTAGGAATGTGTAGTTAAATTTTAATGTAATGAAGCTGTTTTAATCAGTGAAAATGAGAGTATTATGATATTAGAGATAACATTAAGGCTACTTTATATATAATGGAGGGAATAGTGGAGGTTTCAACAGAATACAGATTATAGCAGCTAATAGAAAAAACCTTTTTGTGATTTATATACAGGAGTGGAGTCACTACAAGAAAACCAGCTATACTAAGAGGAAGAAATGTAATTTTTTGTCCAATATTTCTCTCAATTTTAAATTCAATGTTTATATTGAAATATTTTTGCAAAAAGCACATTGAATAAAAATGTTTTATGGTGAGATTAAAGCAAATGTTATTTTTGTTTCCCTCTATCCCTTTAAAAGTTATTCAACCTGGCCTGGTGCAGTGAGTGGCTCACACCTATAATCCCAGTACTTTGGAAGGCCGAAGCAGGAGGATTGCTTGAAACCTGGAGATCGGCAATATAGGGAGGCCTTATCTCTGTTAAAATATATATATTTATATATATTCAATGTGGATAAATTTATTGTGGCTCAGAATAGAAAGTTGGAAAGTTCCTATGACTTTCCCATTCAGCCCTAGGTAATAAACAGTCATATAGTTACTTTAAGTCACAAAAATTCAATCTAGATTCAGCGCTTAAGATATGTTCAAATTAATATATTCAGCAGTGCTTCAGTTTTCATTACAATGAAGATTTTGCTTTACTTTACCCTAGTAAAGGGTCGTTTTTAGCAACTTCCTGCCCTGAGGAAAGGTGTTTTAGTTTCCTGTCCCCTTTTCCCCTGGCCAGGAAAGGGTAGGCATGGGGGTGGGGAAGAAGTCACTCTCACTTGACTGGCGGGTTATGTATTCCCAGTATTTGGAAGGTGGTTTAAACAATGCATCTTTGTGCTTATGTCTTTAATTCACATGTACAGGTATTTCTGAAGTTTAGGGAAACTCATCACTATGCCATACATTAGAATGAATAAACACTGCTAGGCCAAAATCTAGCAAGTATACAAATATTTGTTTATTTTTTATTTTGCAAGAAGGCAAGCAGCCATGCAATATGTTGTAAGCTCAGAAAGGCCCGGGTCTTTATTGTCGGACACTTTGGCCAATACCTTGGATAAAGTTTTGCTACAAGGTGGCATGAATAGAATATGTAAAATACAAAATTATGCAACAGTCAGGGTGGCATAGGCATTTACTGCCGAGAATGGATACTGACCTAATCACAAGTTTCCCTGCCTGAAGGGAAGTTTCCCTTCCCTGGAGGCATAGAAGCATTCAGAGCTTTTGACCTGTACTGCTGATCTTCTCAAATAATACACTCTGAGTTTTCCTGAGTGTTATATCTCTTGCCTTCAACGGGTATAAATAAAGTAATAAAGCAATATGTATGACATTCTAGTCAAGCCCATATTATAAACACAATGTGTTTCCACAGTGAAAAATTATCTTAACCATATTTCGATTAGCAAACTTTGTATTATGAACTAAAGATTAGTAATTTCAAAAGTGAACTAAGTATCCCAAGCACATGCATGAAAGCTGACATACATGCACACATACACCCACCTACATTCACATGTATGTATATCACACTACTTGCACTTAAGTATTTTAAAGAAAATTGCTCCATGAATGATAACTACTATATTTTCATTTTACAGATGAGAAAAGTGAAGTACAGAGAGGTTATGTGTTTTCAACTCACTCAAAGTCACATAGCTAGCATATTGTAGAACCTGAATTAAAGGTTCTGTATCTCGTATAATTTTTTTTTTTTTTTTTGAGTTGGAGTCTCACTCTGTCGCCCAGACTGGAGTGCAGTGGTCACTCCCGGCCACTGCAGCCTCGACTTGCTGGGCTCCAGCAATCCTTCCGCCTCAGCCTTCTAAGTAGCTGGAACTACAGGCGCGCGCTACCACAACCGGCTAATTTTTTTGATTTATTATAGAGATGAGGTCTCACCAAATTGCCCAGGCAGGTCTCGAACCTGCGGGCTCAGGCAATCCACTCACCTCAGCCTCCCAAGGCGCGGGATTATAGGCTGAGCCACTGGGCCCGGCTATCTCGTATAGTTTTAACAATAATCTTGAAATAAGTGTTTTATTATTACTCCCATCTTTACACATGAGGAAACTTACCCTCTAAAAGAAAATGTTACTTGTTTGTTTTTAAAACTTGTTTCTAAATTTCATCATACTTCTTTGCCTCACTTATATTTGATTTTCCCTCTAAATCATCTTTTCTATTTAAATGCATTTTAAAATTTAGTATGCATATTAATTTTATAAAGATGAAATGTAACCAAATAGCAGTAGTGTGGCCTCTCCTTTACCAGTGTGACTGGATGGCGGTGGACAGAGGTTTATTCTACTGCCTCTCATGGGACAAGCCAATGCACACACACCTTGACCAGTTCAGGTCACCAGTACTTCTAAGAGATGATAGTGTGAACTTCCCTGGGAACCTGCACAATTTGTGTCTCAGATTTGATTTTTGTCTCTTGATCTTGCAGATATTTGGCTACTTAGGGTTGACTCTACCACTCTATTCCTGTGGCACTGTGGAACTGCTAAAGCTTCACGTATGCACAAAAGGATTGACAGTAAGATAGGGGAAGTTACCTGTGAACCAAGCTGGCTGGTTCCTAAAAATTACTGAGATATGTAGTAATCTGTTTCTAAAACTCTATAAGGTGTATTATTATTTCATCTTTTCACCTGCACTTAACACCACTCCTCCCTGAACTCTTCTGATAGCATCTACTATCTAGGTAAGAGATTAATACCAAATATATGATAGATGTTAGTTACCTTAAAAACCATCTAATTCAACTAGCTGTACAAGTAAATGGATTTATTACAAATTTGCAAGTTTTGTTTTTGGTACCTTTACTCTTTTTCTGGACAATGCAAGCATGTTGGAATACTTTATTTATACCAAACCACCCTCACAGAAATGATGTTGTTTTCATGTCCATTAAATCTTTTCATATATAAAAACTAATAAACTATTTTGGTGTTCAGAATTTAAACAGAATGTGTACAGATCATTAGCACACAGCTACATTAGTTTTCACCAAGTGAAAACATTCATTTGACTCATACCTGCCTGAAGATTTATGACATCAGACCACTCCAGAAGCCACTTTCTTCCCCTTTCCTTGGATTATTTCCTCCTTCCTCAAAGTTAACCACTGTTTTAACTTCTGACTCCATAGACAATCTTTGCCTGGTTTTGGACTTGCTGTATGGTATTTCAGATCATAAATATGCCATAATAATTATTGAGGAACATGTGGATGTCTTCATTTGTGGCCAATTACAGGTAGTGCTGCTGTAAACATTATTCTACAAATGTTTTGGTGAACACAGTAACTCATTTTTATTGGTTATATAAATAAAGGAGAATGCTTTTGTCATTGGCTATGCATATATATTCATGTTTAGTATCTGCTGCCATTTTTTTTACATAAGTGATTATTCTGTGTTTTTATTTGCTAAATCTTGCAATCTTCTCCATAATGAGCATCCTGATTTATAGTCTCACATCAGAATGTAAAAGTTCAGGCCACATCCCAGTCACATCAACCTTTAGCTTTGTTTTTCGCCTGAGGTTGTTTACCTTTATATTGTTGATTTGTATGAGTACTCTCTGTATGATAGATCCACACCCTTCTGTTGAAATATTGGGATTTCAAATATCTTTTCTCACTCTGTGTACTGCCAATTCACTCCCTTAAGAGTTTATTTTGATGTACAGAAGAGTTAATTTTAAAGTCCTATTTATCATTTTTTCCCTCTCTGGTTTGCACTTTTTGTGTTGTTTAAAATAAATCTTTGCCTTTCTCAAGGTTATTCAGTAGTACTCATATTATTTTTCCTGTAAATATTGTTATTTTATCTTTTATACACAAATCTAGAATTCATTTGGAATTAATTGTGTCATTTGAGTTTGGGGTCAAGATACAATTTCTTTCCTTACTGATGTGTTGGGAGCCGGTGTAGAGGCTCTCCTGGTGGATCCAGGTGGGCTGCGGACCCTGAGACCACTAGGATGAGTTCAGGAGCTGATGGCCCATTTCCTTTCCCTTCCTTTACTGTTTGGCACGTTCCACTAACAAGGACTTTGATGATCTATGCTTGAAGCTCTGAGAGTACGACAGGCATGGCTTACTTTAGGAGTCCATTGTTCCCGTTTCTCACAGACTGTGGTTTCAGCTTTAACTCAACACAGTTCAAACTCAGATCAATTTGGGAGCCTTTAATACGGTCCAAGCTTCTTTATAAGATTTAAAAGTATACTTGTAGAATTAGTGTATACATATGGAGAGCTGCTTTTAGCTTTAGATGGTATAGATGATTATTTAGAGTTACTAGAAATGGCCCAGCATGTGCCTTGGGCTGGGCTACATTCCTAAGGGCCCAGCACGTACTGGGCTGCATTCCCTTAAACTGGTTTTAACTAGAGTTAGTATAGGGTTTTCTCTACTTATTATAGAAATTGAATTTATTTTACTTATAGAAAGTATTGTGGAATAGGTTATGCCACATCAGTGAATTGTTAGTACAAGCATGATCAAACATGATATATTGAAGTTTAATAAGAATACAGCTGACTTTAAAAATTTCATCGTTTCCATTTTCTACTATTGTAACTCTGGCCTTAATACAATTTACAGTTTATATTTGGGTTTTATTTTTAGAAGCTTTATTGCCGATGATCAGCTTTATATATTAAGAATTAGGAATTAGAAACCTTTATAGAAGTTAAAATAGATATAGGATTTTAGAGTAGCCATTTTGTTAAGAGACTGTAATCAGTTGTTCCAAGAAGAGCCCAGCCTGTATTCTAGACTAGGCCACATTCCTTAGGAACTGGTTTGGGCTATAATTAAGAGTTTTTTATAGCATAGATAGATAAAATCAGCGTAAAATACAAAGGAGCTAGGATTAACTTTAGTCGTTAAATGTTGTGTATGCATAAGTTTTAAAAGTTATTGATCATTAGAATATTATGATATTAGAAATGTTGTATTGCTTTTAAGGAATATTAACCAAGCATGAGGAACAGTAAGATAATTTTGGGATCGCCCTCCCTCATGCTTGAGGAAGTGCCTGGTGGATGCTCGCCTTGTGTTCATGTAAATATCTTGTGATTTTATTGGGATTGTCCTTCCTCATACCTGAGAAAACACCTGGTGGGTGGGTGGGGGGGGGTGCCCCTCATCCACCCGGCTTTGTGCTCACGTGAAAGTCTTGTGATTTAACCTGTGAAAATTTAGGATAAAAGGAGCATGGAAACCCCCATTAAACGGCTTCTGCTCAATCCGTTTGAACAGTGGTCCATTCTCTTTCTTTCTCTTTCTTTCTCTCTCTTTCTTTCTCTCTGTATCTATCTCTTCTGCAGAATCGGCTCTTGCACTAGACAGGAGTCTAGCTTCAGAATCAGCTCCTGCACCAGACAGGAGTCCAGTCTCTTTGTTCCCCAGGAATAATCGCCGACGCCACCACACCTTCCAGGGACACTCTAAATCTCTCCACAGGGGTTAGTCCCCCGCACTAATGCAACTGCATGTCACCATTTTTAAAAAATTACCATCTTTACAATCACTGCACCTATCTTTCTCATAAGTCAAGTGACTGTACATGTGTACATGTGTTTCTGTCTTGTTGGACTTATTTGTCTATTCTTGTGCCCATACTATGCTATTTTAATTGTCCTTGCTTTATAATAACATTTAATAGTTAGTAGCAAAATTCTCTATTTAATCTATTTTTGTTCTTTTTCAAGATTTCCTTGACTATTTTTGCTCTCTTAATTTCCATATACATGTTAGAAATAGACTGAGAATTTCTACAAAAATCTAGTTTCATGTTGATGCAGTTGCATTTGATTATATTGTTTTTTAATCTTCAATTTAAAGAGGTCATCATATTAAAAGTCCTGTAGGAAGTTAAACTAAAGAGATCTCACTAAAGTGACTTTAGCAAGTTAATTTCATAATCTTCAAACTGAGGTAAGATTTTGCAAGTGGTATGTTGGCAAGGGAGATTTTAAGCCAATCTGTTTCCAGATCCATAAGTCCATATTTTTGTTTCTAAAATTGATCTTCTTGAGAATACCCCTGTGATCCTTTCCAATATCCCCTTTTATAATTGTCCCTCTTCTACTTTTCAAAAGAAAATCATACTTCTCACCCATTCTTATTGTCATCATTAACTGCCAGTTGTAAAACCATCACAGTGTCAGACAAAAGAATGTTTCAAAATATTGGTTCTGGCAAAACCTCCTTTAATGAAGTCACTATGAACCAGCAGTAAATCATTATATCTTTCCTTGTCTTACTCCTAATATTTGTAAAGAAAAAGCCTGCAATTAGAAAGTTAATTTAAACCATATAAGAATGCTCTGAATTTAAGATATATGATAGATTGGAGTGGTGGCAATGATGACAATTTTTAACAAAGTCTTTTTTCTCATCCCTCAACTGTTTTCAAAACATTGCTGCTGAGAGTCTCAGGTGAGCAAAGCCAAGAACAACAATAAGAAAACTGAAGATGGCAGCATCTTATTCATCCAGTCTATATACCTGACAAGTCTCTATGTCTTATTATGAATTTTAGAAATGGAATATTCAAGACTTATGAAAAACATTTTCAGTCTTCTTATTAAGAAGGAGCCTGGCAAAGACTGTCATTCACTTGTGCCTATGGTATGAAATCCTACTTTGTATGATAAGGCAGAGTAAGTTAACATTTAATATTTATTTCTTACAGAACAGTATATATTTTTTTCTATTATTTGTTTAGATTCACAAGAGACATACTTTTCTCATCATGTGACAAAATTCCTGGAAAATGCACACCTGTGTGCATTTTTACATTTGGTTGTAAGATTTCTACATGTTGTCACTGATTTGTTGTTTATCTGTTTATTTACCAGTGGTATTACTGGTTATCTCTGATGGTATACATTTCTACCATGTACTTGTTTGATTTAGATTAACCAACATTAGTTGTTTGGGTTTCTACTGTATAAATAGTGTATTTAAGAAAAAATAATTAATATCCCTATTGTAAACCTTACATTTACTTTTGTCTTAATACTGTTTCTTATTTTTGATGCTAATTTCCACAAATTAGATAAAAACTGCTCCGTTAATAGCAGAAATCTTAAGTGCAGCAGTAGGGCAAAATGTACCATTATTACAATCTAGGACAGTCTAGGGCATGGTGCCCTGTATTTCAGAAAACCCACTTCTTTTGGTCAGAGTTAATTTGATATGTCATTCTAATACAATTGGATATATTAAAATGTGTATAAAACTTTTACTGTCAAAGGCAATATTAATACTATGACAGAGGTGCATCTTTAGAATAATAATAAAAATTAGATAATATGTTTTCTGGCAGTGTGTGAGAAGAAAATTTTAAGACCGTTGGTTTTAGTTTATTGGGACCCACTGTACCAGGAAGGGATTAAAAATGGCTGGCTTGAGAAATGAACCTGCTCATAAAGGTCATCCTGATTCAACAACATGGTTTTCCTTTCATTTTTTTCTACATTAAATTTGAACTGAAATACCTACAGACAGTTGTATTTCCTCTGCTTCCTTTCCACTCCTCCCTTCCTACTTTTAAAAATCTGTTTCACAAACTTGTTTTGTGCCAGGCTTCTGAAATAAATCATGTTGTTATTCAGTGGCAATTTGTAAAGACATCATCACAAGGATAAAATAGCTTCTTTAACAGACTATAACAATTAAAGTACAAGCTCTATATGTAAGAAAGTACAAAATTTTACCAACACAACAACAACAACAAAACTTGAATAGATGTTAAAATGAACTATTTTCTAGGGCAGAAAAACCTCAAAGTCATAAAAATACCAATTCTTCTTAAATTAAAATAAAGTGACTCAGAATATCCGCAGGGTGTATGGGGAAGGGCAGGGCGAGGTGGGGAAGTTAGGGTGGTTAGATTAAAACCGTGAAAATGACTGCTCAAATTTGACTGTCAACCTGTCTTATGACATCCATAGATCTGTTTTCTGTTCCTGTAGTTTGCTTTCCCAGAAAGTCATATAAATGGAATCATTCCCATATTGCCTTCTGAATCTTGCTTACATAAATTAGCATAATGTATGTCACAGTTATCCATGCTATTAGGTGTATCTGTAGTTTATTCCTTTGGATTGCTGAATCTCATTCCATGTATAAATGTACAATAGTTTTTGTTTTGTTTTGTTTTTTAATATTCAATTTTTAAAATTATGATATTGTGGGGTACAGTTAAGGGTTAGGTATACAAATATGCTTCGTTCAGGTACCCCTGATGATAAGAGGTGTCTCCCCATCCCCAGACAGATATTTACTACCATTAATCCCATCACCCTACCCCTCTCCCCACCATTGTTTCCCACCACTGTCAGTCATTTTCTTATGGTAATACATTGGATGATCAAGATCTACTATATGAGTGAGAACGTGTGATACTCAGTTCTTTGTTTCTGTGAGAGGTCACTCAGTATTATAGACTCTAGTTCCATCCAGGTTGCTGCGAAATCCATGATTTGGTTCTTTTTTATGGCTGCGTAGTATTCCATTGTATATATGTACCACATTTTTAAAATCCAGTCCCCTTTTAATGGACAGCATGGTTGCTTCCAGGTTCTCGCTATTGTGAACAATACTGCGATAAACATACGTGTGCAGGTATCTTTTTTATAGAGTGATTTGAGATCTTCAGGGTATATTTCCAGTAGGGGGATTGCGGGGTCATATGGGAGGTGATATTTAGAGCTTTTAGGAATCGCCACACTGCTTTCCACAGAGGTTGCACTAGTTTACACTCCCACCAACAGCATAGAAGTGTTCCCTTTTCACCACACCCTCTCCAGCAAATGTTATTATTTGAGTTATTGATAATTGCCATTATGACTGGAGTTAGGTGGTATCTCAGAGTGGTTTTGATTTGCATCTCTCTGATGATTAGAGAGGTTGAGCATTTCTTCATGTGTCTGTTGGCCTTTGAGCAGTGTCTGTTCATATCTTTGTAATGGGGTTGTTTGTTTTTTTCTTTTCTGCACGTTTGAGTTCCTTGTAGATCCAAGATGTTAAGCCTTTGTCAGACCTGGAGTTGGCAAATACTTTTTCCCAGTCTGTAGGCTGTCTCCCTGCTCTCTTGGTGGTTTCTTTGGCTTTGCAGAAGCTTGTTAGTTTAATGAGGTCCCACTTGTCTATCTTATCTCTTATGGCCTGTGGGTTTCGGGTTCTGTTCAGGAATTGGATGCCA